>JAYMFT010042868.1:0-15542 GCA_038088735.1 Panulirus argus | reverse complement strand
CCCGCCCCCTGACAAACCCCTTTAATGTGACTCCTGACCTCCCTCCTTCCCCCTCCTTCCCTCCCTCCTCCCTCACCCCAGCCCCCCTACCCTCGGGGGGGACACACACACACACACACATACACACACACACACACACACACACACACACGCACACATGTACGGATTAATAGACATTTTTATGACCCACTGTGATCTTGTCTTCAGGAGTGCAAGAGAGTCGTGATATTCGCTACCTTGCGAGCCAGCCAGCCAGCCAGAGAGAGAGAGAGGAGAGAGAGAGAGAGAGAGAGAGAGAGAGAGAGAGAGAGAGAGTTAACCCCAGAATTAACAACCGAATCACAAGATGGGGGGTTAGGTGGGTGTGGGTGCTGGTGGTGGTAGTGGGGTGGGGTGAGGGGGGTCGTAGTTCCTTCGAGCGAGGAGGAGCCCCTCAGACAAACCAGGGCTTGAGGCAGCCCCGTATCACGGGGGGGGGGGGATGTTTTCCGCCCGGCCATATTTGTAGAGGTCAGGTCGGGATCCATCAAAATTTTACCGTCCCTCGGCAACCGGGAGCTGGTCCTTGGGGGGGGGGTTTATGATGTGAAATGCCATGGTCGTGAAAAGTGTGCGTGTGTATCTGTGTTTGAGTGTGTGTGTGTGTGTGTGTGTGTGACTTATGTGTCTGTCTGTTTGTGTGTGTGTGTGTGTGTGTAAGATTTCCCTGGATAGATATATTTATATATAGGGAGCGGGGGACGGTGGCAGGACTTGGGCGGTTGGAACGACGCGCTGGGAGAACCGTTCGGTGGATGACTCCGTCCGCCCGTACGTCCGTCCGTACGTCCGGCCAAGAATTAGAATTCCCTGGGAAAGAATTTTTTATCATCCGTCGCTCAGAACGACTCTCGAACGCTTCCTCTAGCTCTTCCATACCCTCCGCACACCCCTCCACACACCCCTCCACCCCTCCCCCTCTACACCCTCCCATTTTTTTTTTCCACAGCCACCTATTCTTATGCCACTAAATTATGCAGAGCGAGCGAGATATGTAATTGCATGGCCCTCCTCTGTCATTCATTTCTGCGAGAATACTATTTCATTAGCATAATATTTCAAAATTTTTCAGCTTAGGGGGGAGGGGGGAGGGATAGGGGGGGTAGTAGTAGTAGGGGGTGTTGGGAGGTGGGGAGGGGCAGTGAAGCAGCGAGTGAGGACAGTAAAACTTTTTTTTTGGGGGGGAAGTTTATACGAGGACTTGGATTACGGTTCGTCTCTTCCGGGGGGGGGGATGGGAGGGGGGAGAAGAGGAGGAGGAGGAGGGAGGGCGGGCGTCGTCATCAGACACAAACACGGTTCACGGATAAAACATCTCCCGGGCGCGCTGGGTGTGTGTGTGTGTGTGTGTTGCCACCTCGCGCGGCCATTTTTCCATCGCAACGGCATTTCCTGTGGTGTCCGAGTCTCTCTCAAATACCATTATTAACCAGCACTGAAGGTGATGGGGGACATTTATATATATTTATATAGACCGGTGTATCGATGCTGTTTCGTTAAATGCGAAGCGGCTGTGAGATACGATCGGAAAGCGCGCGTGCGCGCGCGAGGGGTGGGGGGGGGGGCGGCGAGAGGAGAGATTTCGTTAAAATAGTTATATACGTCTTTCGCTGGGGCCCGAGGAGGCAACTGCGGCCGGGCTCCTTTTATGGCGTCTGATGGCGCGAGACCGACTCCAAGATAAACAAAGAAAATGGCGGGAAGATGACAGCGAGTGGCGCCCGATAGAGATGGCTTCTTTTATGGCGCCCATCGACGTCCTATCGCGATATTTCCCCGACAATCGCGATTCATATTTGCCGCGGGGATCCCTCCTCTTGTTTTCTTTCATGTCCTCCTCCTCCTCCTCCTTCTTTGATTACGTTTTCTTTGTTTTCGCCTGGGGGAAGTTCCGACTCAAGACTTTTATATATACAACGATTTCTGGTTTTTATATTATAGTCTTTGTATATCATTTCGCTGTCTGTTTCCTGTGCTTCTAACTAGTATTGAATATCCATATATATATATTTTCCCTCATAATATTGGAATCTTTCCTCACAATCTCGCCATTTAATGAGCAAAGGTTGAGAATATTTTATTGGAAGGGATTCATCTAACTTTTGGACGAAATTTCTTGGGGTAATTGCATCTCAAATTTGGTTCAAAAAAGAGAAAAAAAAAAGATTGGCTTTATTGATTTCATGTCCCCTTGCTTGCCAAGGCAATTTGATTTCCTTTTATAGATTTCTGGACGGAATGTATTTTTCTTTGGTGCACACTCGTGTTTGCATTGTGGTCAGTGTAATTATCCAGCAGACTAAATGTAGTTTATTCTAACTTGACCCTATGCAGTCAGTCAGAAAATTCTCTCTCTCTCTCTCTCTCTCTCTCTCTCTCTCTCTCTCTCATATGCACCAGTAATGTTGACGCATTTGCGTGCGGCCAGGCACGCATTGGGGTCACATTACGTGGGAGTGCTCGCTCCTCAGGCAATTAAGTATAAGGACTCTGCCCTCGTCTGTAGATTAGATAATATTGACTCTAATATTCAGACAGATTCCTATCTCTACAAATACAGGCTCTCTCTCACACACACACACACACACATACATACATATACATACACACACACACACGCACACATACACACATTTACACACACATACACGCAAACACACACACACACATACATACATACATACATACATGCATATACATACACACACACATACATACATATACATACACACACACACACATACATACATACATACATATACATACACACACACACACATGCACACACACACATTTACACACACATACACGCAAACACACACACACACACATACATACATACATACATACATACATACATGCATATACATACACACACAAACATACATACATATATATACATGCACACACACACACACACACATACACACTCACAGTCATATAGACCCGCCCACACCGTTTTACAGACACACTCACAAACACACACACCGGTAGACAATCGAAGTATTGGAGAACTTGGCAACATAAATATGTGGACGGTGACCCGCCCGAGCAAAGGGGGCGATGATGCCATCGAATGTGCACCACTTTCTTGAGGGGCCCTGATTGGAGCAAAGGGGAGATTGTGCCATCGCGTGGGCGCCAGATTCCTGAGGAGCCCTGATTGGAGCAAAGGGGGTGATTGTGCCATTGAATGTGCACTAGATTCTTGAGGGGCCCTGATTTGAGCAAAGGGGTGATTGTGCCACCGAGCAGGCTCTAGATTCTTGAGGGGGCCCTGATTGGAGCAAAGGGGTGATGATGCCATTGGGTGAGCACCAATTTGGCGGCCGCTTGACTCAAGCAAAGGGGTGATGATTTCATCGAGTGAGCACCACTTTCTTCAGGGGCCATGGTTGGAGCAAAGGGGTGATTGTGCCATTGAATGTGCAACAATTTGGCGGCCGCTTGACTTAAGCAAAGGGGTGATGATGCCATCGCGTGAGCACCAATTTGACAGCTTGTCTCCAACAACACGTAGCACGGTTTGACTCCTTCACCAACTCCCCTCCTTCGACGTTTTTGCAATAGAATATTGCATATGTGTCACGTAAATATGTATAGGAGTGAGAGTGTGTTTGCGGAGCCAGTAACAAATAGTGTATTTGTGGCAAAAAAAAAATAATAGAAATATTATCCTTGAAGTACGAGAGGATTGCTGTGCTCATTTATAATGTGTAATTAACGACATCACTCATGTCCGGATGATGAGTCGACGAGGTGAGTAATGGAGCTGTTATTGTTGTCGTTGTTGTTGTTGTTCTTTTTTGGTTGTAATTTGTATGAGCTTGATAGAGTGTGTATTTAAGTAGGTAACATATATTCATGAGTATATATATATATATATATATATATATATATATATATATATATATATATATATATATATATGTGTGTGTGTGTGTGTGTGTGTGTGCTTAAAACCACAGGAAAATGAAACACGATAAGTTCCCAAGTGCACTTTCGTGTAATGATCACATCGTCAGGGGAGAATTACACTTTCATTACACGAAAGTGCACTAGGGAACTTGTCGTGTTTCATTTTCCTGTAGTTTTGTGCATATTCTAGATCACGCGTACCACTGTGACCTCTTGCAATATATATATATATATATATATATATATATATATATATATATAAATATATTCACTCATATTTTGATGCACATAAGTTTTCATATATCTTTTACTCAGTTTTGTGGTAAATAGGTATTTTCTTTAGTCTTTATTGCAAGAACTGTATTTTCATTAGGAAAACTTTTCATATATATGATCAGATTTGGACAAGAGAAAAAGAAATATCTAAAATATTTTAAAACTATTCATCCACTGCACCCTAAACTACGCCTCACCTGCCACCCTTATAGAAGCATATATCGGACCTGCAAATCTCACACGATAGAGCAGCCAGAATAATCACTGGCCGCTTAGCAACCACAGACACTCTCAGCAGCTACATAGTGAAGATGAAGGTCCTCCCAATGCAATCCTTTGCCTCACGCTTCAACATCCGGCATTCACAGGTCCTCCCCGCCCTCAACAAACACACAACACAGACAAAACATATATATATATACTTACCGAAACGACCCGACAAGTTCTTGAACAATCGCCCTCCCTACTCGGTCTTAAGCACCACCCGCACAGACTTGCGCCCTTCTCAAAACCACACTTCCCCAGACATGGACGTGTGACACTTTCCTGTGGACAAGTCTTAACAGCACTACAACTACTGATTCAGCCTATCTTGAGACCCTTCTTGCCCACGGTGGATATATCATGGCATTGAAGACACTGAATATTTATTGTTTATTTTCCCTGCAGGTCACACACACACACACACACACACATATATATAAATATATATGTGTGTGTGTGTGTGTGTGTATATATAAAATCATGGGTCCTTGTATAGTTATAGTACATGGAGACAATGAAAACCAAGGGTTACATTAGAAACATTTTATTTTTAGTGGTAATGATTATCAAGATACATAGTAATTGCATAATTCCTGCCACACCAATAATTTGATCCAAATTATACACATCTGTACAGTACATACTTCCCTAGTAGACGGAGGAAATCATACACATCTATACACACAAATTATGTATCCTCTCTCCATGGCGTCTGGTCTGCCGCAGGTGGGGACTGACTCCGGGGGAGAGTGACTCCGTGGGAACTGACTCCCGGGGAACTGACTCCTGGGAGGGACTGGCCCCGGGGGGGAAACTGACTCCGGGGGGTGGGGGGGGAGTGACTCTGGGGTTGGAGTGACTCCGGTGGGGAACTGACTCCGGGGGGTGAGAACAGACTCGGGCAAGCCCCTCACCATAGATTCTGGGAGAACGGATCCAAAAGCCTTCGGCTCGATTCTAGATTTGTAAAGATGTCTGTCTCCAAGATGCTGCCCTTGTCCATTTTGTGGATGTTTACAGAGTTCTGCCATTCCCAAAGTGGTGCATTTGTGTTAGGGTAATTGTACGTGGTACTTTGAAGATACAAAAAGCAAAATGATAACTTTGGCTACAGAGTATTTTCGTTTTTTCCTGAAACCACGCCGTCTGGCGCGGTTTGGCGGGGGCCAGTCAGCCATGGTGGGTCTCAGTGACTTGTGGGTCAGGAAAGATCAATATTATATGTACAATACACGTGAAGTAGACCTTTGTCAGTAGGACCCAATATGGCTAACCAAAGGGGCGAGAGGGGGGGGGCTGGGGGGTAGATGGGGTCGTCTCTATGTCTGGGGTCCTGTACTGGAGAGCCCTTGCGATGAAAACAAGTTATACCACAACCCTCTTTAGTCATTCACAACACAAGGTACAATCGACCTTATGACAACCAGGACTAAAGCTTATGTTACTCCTGCATTCAACAACAACCCCTCCCCCCCACCCCCACCTCTATCACCACCGCCACCACAGGAGGTGTCAATCCTTACGGTCAGACAGGTAAACAAAGTGGTTGGTTGATGGGCTTTGAAGTGATGTAGACAGAGTTAGCAGTGGACGCCCCATCTCATACAGACACACACACGCACACGCACACTCACCTAAGGACTCTAATATTAAGGAGGAGGGGTAGTCAAAGGGAGTCGACCATGCCGACGCGAGGAACCAACAGCTGAAGTCGTGATCAGAAGAATAACGAGTCGGAATTTGAGGTTAAATCAAAAGCAGATGATAAACAAATGATGTCTCAACGTTCTTAAGTCTAGGCTATATACAAAATACACACAATATGTCTAACTCTCTATATTTTTTTTTATCCTACGGTAATCAGCATTCACATAAAATCGGACTAGTTTCCCTATTACAAGGTTTAGTTTCCCTATTATTGGGGGAGTTTATTACTCCCTGTTACAAGGTTTAGTTTCCCTATTACAGGAGGTTTATTATTCCCTATTACAAGGTTTAGTTTCCCTATTACAGGGGGTTTATTATTCCCTATTACAAGGTTTAGTTTCCCTATTGCAGGGGGGTTTATGATTCCCTATTACAGGGGGTTTATTATTCCCTATTACAAGGTTTAGTTTCCCTATTACATGGGGTTTATTACTCCCTATTACAAGGTTTAGTTTCCGTATTACAGGGGTTTGTTATTCCCTATTACAAGGTTTAGTTTCCCATTACGGGGTTTAATACTCCCTATTACAAGGTATGATATCCTAGTATACACACCACTGTAGGCTTGTTGCTTGGCCGTCTCTCCTGGGAAAAGAAGTGCCCCTTCAGCTCATGATGGAAGGGAATTGTGAAATTCCACTCAAATGTGAACAGCTTGAATCAGCTCAGGGCGACGGTACGACCCTCGAGCACGACGGTACGACCCTTGGGGCACGACGGTACGACCCTTGGGGCACGACGGTACGAGTCCTGAATACGATTGCCTGGGGGTCTTTGACGTGACCTTTGAGTGTCAGGTCAAACAACCGAAGCCGTCACGCCCAAGGGTCGTATTCCGTCGTGCCCAAGGGTCGTATCGTCGTGCCCAAGGGTCGTACCGTCGCTGCCGAAGAAGTGAGGGAACACGACCTCTCAGAAAAATCCACGAGGCTCGTCTTCCTCCCACGATACCTTCGGGAAACACACACACAGAGCTCTCGCGAGGGTTTTCAGTTTCCGTCCTTGTGACCGCCACTTCTGTGCGTCTCGTCCCATCAGAAACCTGTCAGCCCAAGTCATGATGCTCTCTCTCTCTCTCTCATCCACGCCTGCCTCGCGGCGCGGCTCCCCGTGTGCAACGCCTCCCGTTAACGGGAGGAGACGAGGGCCCCTGGCCATGGCCGAGAGGAACAGGTTAAAGATATGCATTGTAGGGGAGACGAGGCAGCCGCAGCCCATAGTGATGACGTGATGGTTCGGAGTAGATCAGAAAACGCCCCTTTTTAACTGTTTCCACTGGTGGTGGAGAGTGCGCCACATGCTTTCGTGGCTTAACAGTGGCTGTGGTAGTTAGTACGGAGAGGCCTGGAAAGGTAATTCCCTCAGAGCCAAAAAGACTGCTGTTTAGTCGGTCACTCTTACTCAAGTGGTTTTTGTTGTCTCCGATTACCACAAGGGTTCCATAATCCCTGGAGCACGACGGTACGGTGTTTAAGCACGTAGGTACAGTCCTTGTGCACGGCGGTGCAGTCCTTAAAACACGACGGTACAGTATTTTGGGTACAGTGACTTGGGCCTCTGACTTAAAGCCAAAGGCACGAGCCACCTTATCTGAAGGTTACTCTACCGTCTTTGCTCAAGGGTCGTAGCGTCTTCCCTCAAGGGTTACGCACCGTCTTGCTCAAGGGTAACGTACCGTCTTGCTCGAGGGTAACGTACCGTCTTGCTCGAGGGTAACGTACCGTCTTGCTCCGGGGTTACGTGATCCAGGTATGAGAGTGTTGTCAAAGTCTTCCAGGGAGAGTGTGATGACCCCAAGTGAGTGTTTGCGGTGACAGCGTCGTCGGGCCAATTGGGGCCCCAAGTCGGATCTCGCTAAACACCATGTAACTAACTCCTTCTTCCCAAAGAATTGGTTGGGAAGAAGAGAGAGCGTTAGACCTCTTGAGATACTAATGGATATATATTTCTTCTTTGTGTATATAAGTATATACATTACAAACGTGTGGTAAAGCTCGATTTGCGAGTATTGATTCGTAGGGAAAGATTCAAAGAATGAATATGTGATGCTCTATGACTCCGAAAAAACGCCTTCAATACGTTTTAAACAACTTTTAAAATTGTGATTATAAAATTCGCGACTTAACCAGAATTTGAACGTTTAATAATAGATGTTTGTCACATGTAGAGTATCTACAGTTGATGCCTTTCGTACAAGCATTGGCCTATAGGTGTGGATTTATGTGGTATATATGTATGTATATATATCCCATGCGCACAACCCGACACCTCGGGCCAAGAGAGAGACCTCCTGCTGTGCCGTGGGGGTCGCTTAGGACCTCGGCTCTGCACGCCCCTCAGTGGAATATTCGCCCGAACTGACATCTTCCAGTCTGCAAGGCGAATACCCTTACGGGGTTACAGTCTTTGGGTTGAGGGCCAAAGGGTACTATAGTAGGCCCTTAACCTCGAAGCCCTTAGAGAGTGGGTTTTACAAGGGCCCGAGGGGAGAAGATCCCCCTTTGAAGCCTTCGGGGGTACGATGAAGCAAAGTGGTAGGTTTGGGTGGGGGAGGGCGACGCCTGTGGGGGAGGCCTCACTGCATGTCCGATGGCAGGTCCCGGGCGGAGGCGGCGCAGTGGGTGTCGAGGGGCAGGGCGGAGTGGCCGGGTATCGCCGGCATGTGGGACGGCGGTTGGGGCTGGGCGGCCGCCTCCTGCTGGTGCTGGTGCTCGTCCAGGCTGTGCTTCAACCGCTTGGACTCGGACTGCTCCTCCTCGTCCTCCTGCTCCTCCTCGCCGTAGCCGTCCACCGCTTCCTCCTGCTTCCGCTTGGCCGTGGCCATCTCCGCCGCGTGCCGCTTCCGCCATTTCGTGCGACGGTTCTGGAACCACACCTGCGGGGGAGGGGAAGAAAACGGGGCTGTTTCATTGCATCGCTCACTTCACGGCATCAGCGAGTCACTCATCAGCTTATAACTACGTCAATGAATCATCAGCTAACAACATCAACGAATTGTCTGCTGACAACTACATCAACGAATCATCAGCTTATAATTACATCAACGAATCATCAGCTTATAATTACATCAACGAATCATCAGCTTATAATTACATCAACGAATCATCAGCTAACAACATCAACGAATCGTCAGCTTATAACTACATCAACAAATCATCAGCTTTTAACTACATCAGCGGATCATCAGCCTATAACTACATCAACGAATCATAATCTGACAACTGCATCAACGAATCGTCAGCCTATAATTACAGCTTATAACTACATTAGCGAAACATAAGCTAACAACTACATCAACGAATCATCATCCTCTAAGTACAGCAACGAATCGTCAGCTTTTAACTACATCATCGGATCATCAGCTAACAACTACGTTAACGAATCATCAGCCTATAATTACAGCAACGAATCGTCATCTTATAACTCCATCATTGAATCATCAGCCTATAACTACATCAACAAATCATAAGCTAACAACTACGTCAGTGAATCATCAGCTTATAATTACATCAACGAATCGTCAGCTAACTACAACGAATCATCAGCTAACAACTACATCAACGGATCGTCAGCATATAACTACATCAACGAATCATTAGCCAACAACTACATCAACGAATCATCAGCCAACAACTACATCAATGAAGCATCAGCTAACAACTACATCAACGAATCATCAGCTAACAACTACATCATCGGATCATCAGCCTATAACTACATCAACGAATCATCAGCAAACAACTACATCAACGAATCATCAGCTAATAACTACATCAACGGATCATCAGCCAACAACTACATCAACGAATCATCAGCCAACAACTACATCAGTGAATCATCAGCTAACAACTACATCAACGAATCATCAGCTAACAACTACATCAACGAATCATCAGCTAATATTAAACTACATCAACGGATCATCAGCCAACAACTACGTCAACGTATCATCAGCTATCAACTACATCAACGAATCATCAGCCAACAACTATATCAATGAATCATCAGCCAACAACTACATCAACGAATCTTCAGCCTATAACTAGATCAACGAATCATCAGCCTATAACTACATCAACGAATCATCAGCCTATAACTACATCAACGAGTCATCAGCCTATAACTACATCAACGAATCATCAGCCTATAACTACATCGAGTCATCAGCCTATAACTACATCAACGAATCATTAACATATAACTACATCAACGGATCATCAGCTAACAACATCAACGAATCATCAGCAGCTAACAACCACATCAACAAATGAGAGGAAATGGCTTAATTGAAGCTCATTTGCATATTAATTACCCTATAGACATACCTATTAAACATTTCCACTTAAACATAAATGGTGTAAAATAGTAGAGAAAAAGTGAATTATTTTTATCCTGCATTTAAAGAATAAGACAATTGTTCAAAAATTACTGAAACATTGCAGAAAATGGCCCGTTGAATATACTTCCCCGCACGCGCGCGCCATTTGAGAAATGCGTCGGCAAAATAGCGGCGGCGGCGGTGTTGGAGCGACGTGCGCGCCGCGACCGCGGCCACCGCAGTGCCGCAAGCGTCGTCGGCAAGCCAAACCCCCGCTATCTGCGGTGACGAGTCGGCGCGTATCGCCGTCAGGAGGTCATGTCGGTCCTCACACACACACACACACACACACACATACACAGACACACACACACACACAGATACAGACACAAACACACACACACACACACACACACACGCTTGTCATGTCTCGATATCTGGTATATCATCATTCGGGTCGGATTTTAATTACTGGGCTCCCTTGCTTGTTCATAGCAGAGGCCTTGCCGATAGGCCGAGGGCTCGTCTGAAGAGCCCGCGATACGCGGGGGTCTAGATAAACGATAGATTAAATAACGCATAAAGCGTCGCGAGTTTATTAGACTTGATTTTACGTTAAAAGTCTTGTTTTTGCGGATGATTCCTCTCTCTGGACCGCTGTGTTACAGTAAACAGCGCATTGCCTTTTTCGAGTGTCGACAAACAAAGGAGTCATGCCTCGTATCGGAGGATTGATTGATGAATATTTGATCATTCAGATTCGTGGAATATGACCTTAGTTCGTAGGTAGTTTCCCTCTGTCTGTTGACAGCACAAGCGTTCTTTGGGAACGCTTTGGACATACACCCTACTACCCCCGTCTTCCTCCTCCTCCCCCGTAAATAAAATAAAGCGGGCAGCCCTATAACAAAATAAAGCGGGCAGCCCTATAACAAAATAAAGCGGGCAGCCCTATAATAAAATAAAGCGGGCAGCCCTATAACAAAATAAAGCGGGCAGCCCAATAACAAAATAAAGCGGGCAGCCCTCAACAGACGGAGGGAAAAGAATCAAATACGGAAACGATTGTCAGTTTATCGCCAGATGGGATTAGGTTTGGCGATCAATCCGGAGGGGGGGGCGCACACCCCCCCCTCCCCCTCCCCTCCCTCCATGCGTGTGCGCCTCACGCGGCCAAACAAAGGATTAGGCGGGTAAACACAAACAGATGACGATCGCCACTTGACTGGGCGCCGCGGGGTGGGTGGGGGGTGACTGGCGGCGCTTCGCTTGCGCCTCCTCCTCGTCGTTAGTCCTCCTCGCACCTTGTTAAAGCGCTTTACCTCGTCGTTTTTTGTTTTTTTTTTTCGTTGTGGTTTGATTTTGAGAGCGACATGAGGGTGATTTAAGGAAGGTTTTCTGGGTGGATTTTACGGAGTTGCCAGCCGTGTGTGTGTTGGCCCGGGAGATTTATTTACGAAGGGTGAACGGAGATTTACGCGATGGGGGGGGGGGGATTACCGCCTCTCATTTCAACTGTTATGATATGCACTGTGTATGCTTGTGGAGGGAGCTCTCTCTCTCTCCTTCTAGTTAAGGAGCACATCACACCAGGAGGGAGGGAAGCCCTCTCTGTAGTCGGAGGGCGTGGAAGAGGAGGAGGGAAACCATCATCTCGACGCAGTAAATTAGAAAGATGGAGAGAGAGGATAGGAGGGAGGGGGAACCCCGTGTAGAAAGATGGAGAGAGAGGATAGGAGGGAGGGGGAACCCCGTGATGGAGAGGCGGCCTGGGTAATGCTGGGACATGATGGAGCCTTTCCATTGCTCGCTTTACCTCCATTGTCAGATTATACCCTGCTTCGGGCCCGGAGGCGACATTACCTCCCTATTCCTCCCGCCTGCGGCCGACGCCGCGTCGGCCCTCGCTCCCGGGCGCCGCAAGGGCCGAAGTGGCGCGGCGGGTTTCCGCCCCTCGCCGATTGACAAATGGGACCCGATTGTGTTTTATTGAAAGTTGGTGGCGCATTGTGACTGAGCGAGCGGAAGTGATTGACACGCGAGAGGGAGAGAGAGAGAGAGAGGGAGAGAGAGAGAGAGAGAGAGAGGGAGGGAGAGATGTGGCTTTACGTAAAGTGAGCGAGAGAGATGTTTGGAGTGATTGATAACGCTCTGTGACACGCGTGTATTTATTGGCGAGAGAGACTGATAATGAGAAGGATGAGTTGAGAGATGATTTATCACTAGGATGAGATAATTACCGGCGGGAGGTGACTAGTAATTATGTTTGAGGAGGAGAATTGATTATGATTACACGGGCAGAGAGGAGGCCAGGCTAGGCTACTCGGTGGCTGTCTCCTCTCTGGACTTGAAACTGGCCAAGAACTCGCTCTATTTCTCTCTCTCTCTCTCTATCTATCTATCTATCTATCTATCTATCTATCTATCTGTCTATTTACCTATCTATCTATCTCAGTTTATCTCTCTCTCTGTCTATCTATCTATCTGTCTATGTATCTATGTATGTATGTATCTATCTATCTCTATCAATCTGTCTATCTATCTATCTCTATCTATCTATCTATCTATCTATCTACCTATCTATCTATCTCAGTTTATCTCTCTATCTGTCTATCTATCTGTCTATGTATCTATGTATGTATCTATGTATCTCTATCAATCTGTCTATCTATCTATCTCATGGTTGTTAGACAAACTCGGAAGTTGTTTAGAAATAAACTACGCAACCACCCCCGTTCGGAACTGTCTCCCAAACGGCCTAGGGCAGTTTAGCGTTAATCACCCCGGAACTCGGCCTCTGTCCCTGTAAGCAGTTTATACCAAAGGACTGTACCGACTAACTGCCCCTCCAAAGAACGGCTGGCACCTCCTACAAACAGCCACTTGGCCAGGCCTTCTTCCCTCACTGTATAAGGCCTCGACCACCGTCACAACCACGTGGGGCGTCACGCCATGCACGCCGTAAGCCCGTCACAGCGCGGACTTTTTCGCCACACGCGCTTCGTCACACGTTCCATCACACCACACACACACACACACACACACTCCGTCACACCGTGGGTTCCGTCAGTGTTACGCACGCTCCATCACACGTAAAGATCTTCTTCCGTCACATCTCATTCCTTCTCGTTCCACACACACACACACTCACACTCACACACACACACACACACACCATCTACATTGTCACTTGGCCCCGCTCTCTGAGGCGTATCCTCAGTGATGATAACCATATCAAATTAGAGGCCTCTCTTATTTCTAAATAGGCCCGCAATAGGCCTATTTTCAGTAGGCACATAGCAGGCCCACTTTGATAAGAAGCTGACAATAGGTTTGTTTTAGTGGGTCTGTTTTGATAGGCCCACAATTAGCCAATCTTAATAGGCCCCACAATGGGCCTATTTTAATAGGCTCACAATTAGCCAGTCTTAATAGGCCCCACAATGGGCCTGTTTTGATAGGCTCACAATTAGCCTATCTCTTAATAAGCCTATTTTAAAAGGCACACACTTGGCCTATTTTAATAGGGGCCGACAATAGGCCTATTTACTCGTTTGGGGGCCAAACCTCTTCCTCGCCGGGCTCGGCACCGTCTCTTGTTTTCTGTGCCTATTTGGCCTATTTATTTCTTTTTTTTTTTCAGTGTGTTTTTGTGCGTGTTTGTCTTGGTGCATTGAATCCCGTTATCGCGCTGGCCTTTGCGCCCGGCCGGTTGGGTATGCAAGGCGATGGCTCGCCACAGCGACGCGCTGATGTTTTATTCAACGTCTCGAACAAGCTTTGAGGGAAATAATACGGGAGGGGAAGAGAGAGAGACAGAGAGAGAGTAGAGAGAGGTGGAGAGAAAGAGAGAGGTAGAGAAAGTAGAGAGAGAGAGAGAGAGAGTAGAGAGAGAGAAATAGAGAGGTAGAGAGAGAGAGAGTAGAGAGAAAGAGAGAGGTAGAGAGAGAGAGAGTAGAGAGAAAGAGAGAGAGGGGTAGAGAGAGGTAGAGAGAAAGAGAGAGAGTAGAGAGAAGGAGAGAGAGTAGAGAGAAAGAGAGAGAGAGAGTAGAGAGAGAGGGGTAGAGAGAATAGAGAGAGAGGGGTAGAGAGAGGTGGAGAGAGGTAGAGAGAAAGAGAGAGTAGAGTGAGAGATAGAGAAATAAAGAGAGAAGTAGAGAGAGAGAGAGAGAGAGAGAAGGAGAAGTACAGAGAGGTGGAGAGAGAGGTGGAGAGAGGTAAAGAGAGTTTCCATAAATTCTTGACTGTGGTTACTATCAAGCCGGGGGGATCCAATGCTAAAGCTTGTAAGCTAAGCTTCTCGACAAAGGGATCAAAAGACGGGGTCCCCCCCCACCCACCCATACGTTGGAGGAGGGGGGGCGGGGGGGGAGAGAGGTCAGGTCTCGAGCTCTTGCGCAAGCGCGCAAGAGAGAGGAGCCACCCCCCCCTCCCCTACCCAACCAAACAACCCCTCCCTCCCCCCTACTCAACCAATCCACCCCTCCCCCTCCACCGGCTCACCCGTCCCCTCCCCCTCCCGTCCCCCCCCACACACACACACATACACACACACACACACGCACACACACACAGACAAACGCTCACACACACACACACACACACCACACACACACCCCAGAAAAAAAAAACACAAAATCGGAATGATAGATGGCATTCATGGTTAGGCTAATACAGAATCAGGGATCTGAATTTCAAATGGGGACTGTAATCGTAAAGATCTCATATCGGTGGCTGATCGGCCGGAAGAAGAGGGAACTTTGAAGGAGCATTTTCCGAAGCGTTGGTGGGGGGGACGACCCCCCGCCCCCAGAAACTCTGATCAGAATTTCATTGTCTTTTATACTTTTCCCGAGTCGGGGCCTTTGGTGACCGATGGACCGAGGAATGAGAGGAGGATTAGTGCTGAATTTGTAACGAGAATTGAAAATCTACAGAGGTAGGAGGAGGAGGAGGGGTAAGGGGGGGGGGTTTGGAGAGGGGGAGGTGCGTTGGGGGGAGGGGGGGGGGAAATTCGGGG
>JAYMFT010042857.1:0-15543 GCA_038088735.1 Panulirus argus | reverse complement strand
ACATATATACATACATGCACATATATGCACAATACATACATATACATACCAACATATACATATATATACATACATATACATACACATGCATATACACATATACACATGTACATATTCATACTTACTCGCCTCCATCCATTCCTGACGCCACCCCGCCCCACAGGAAATAGCTGCACCACCCCTTGCGTCGACGAGGTAGCGCCAGGAGACATACGAAAAAGGCCACATTCGCTCACACTCAGTCTCTAGCTGTCATGTGTAATGCACCGAAACTACAGCTCCCTACCACATCCAGGCCCCACAAACCTTTCCATGGTTCACCCCAGACTTTTCACATGCGCTGTTCAGTTTATTGACAGCGGGTCGACCCCAGTATACCACATCGTTCCATTTCACTCTATTCCGTGCACGCCTTTCACCCTCCTGCATGTTTAAGCCCTTACCGCTCAGAACCCCTTTCACTCCATCCTTCCATCTAACCTCCTCCGCACAGCCTTATTTATTGTCCATGAATCGCATCCGTAGAATATATTTGGAAAACAATACTTTCAAACGTACCCATTTTTGTCGTCTCTGAAACGATCTCTTTCCACACGCTCTTCATCGCTCTTAGAACCTTCGCCCCCTTCTCCACCCTATGACTCAATTTCGCTTCCACGCTTCCATTCGCTGCTGTGTTCTTTTCCAGGTACCTAAAACACTTCTCTGCCTCCAATTTTTTCCCATTCAAACTCGAGCCCAAACTAACCTGCCCATCAACCCTACTAAACCTAATAACCTTGCTTTTATTCACATTTACTCTGAACTTCTTTCTTTCCCACACACTTCCAAACTCGGTCACCAAGCTTTGTAATTTTTTTTTTAACGAATTTGCTACCAGACTTGTATCATCAGCAAACAACAGCTGGCTCACTTCCCAGACCCTTTCATCTCCCAACGGATAGCATACTCGCCCCTATCTCCAAGACTCTTGCACTTATCTCCCTCAACACCCCATCTATAAACAAATTAAACAACCATGGTGACATCACACACCCCTGCCGCAGACCAACCTTCACCTGAAACCATTCACTCGTACGCGTGCCTTACGCCTTTGATGAAAACTTCACACTGCTATTAGTAGCTTTCCTCCCACACCGTATTTTCTTGAAACCTTCCACAAAGCATTTCCATCAACCCTATCGCATGCTTTCTCCAGATCCATATTACCACATAGAATTCCTCGTGTTTCTCTTAAGTGTTTCTTGTATTCCTCAGTGCAGATACCTGATCCACACATCCTCTACCACTTCTGAAACCACACTGCTCCTCCCCACTCTGATGTTCTGTACGTGCTTTCACCCTCTCAATCAGTACCCTCCCATACAACTTACGAGGTATATTCAACAAACTTGTACCTCTGTAGTTTGAACACTCGCCTTTATCTCCCCCTTGCCTTTTATACAATGGCACTATACATGCATTCCACTAGTCCTCAGGTAATTCAGCTCATTGCAGGTTAACATCTCCACTAAGTGACCAGCGGACTTTCTTTCAACTTTCCATTTCCTTCACTTTCGAAAATTTTCAGATCTTTCCTCTTCATCCTATTTTCCTTTACCCTCAGATTGCTACTTTGGGTGCACATGATCTTCACCTCAGACTCACAAGAAGAAGAAGCCTTAATTAGAGCATGGATTATATCCCACTTTTCGGGCTACAGTAAAGAAAAAGTCTTAAAAATGATTTTGAAGTGCCCAACAGGTTATAAAATATTCGGACGATGTTGGGACTTTGGAAGACAGTACGTTAGATACAGGCGTAGGTTTAGGGTGTATTTAATAGAGTATAAGACGATGAGAAAAGATGAATTTGGAACCAGAGTATTTGGTGAAGGACTTCATCCCTTGTAGGTGCCTTAAGAAATGGATCTCCGTGGTGTATCGGTTAGCGTTGCTGACAGTGAGGCATTCACTGGGCCGGCCGGGGTCGAGCGGGCAAGTTCGAATCCTGGCTGCGGCAGTCTGTCCACAGTCAGTCCAGCTGTTCATCCTACTGCAGGGGCTGGTCGATGAATTGGGTTGTGCTTGCATGTTAACGAGATCGCCTTGATCAGGGCATTCAGTTGCCCGTGCCGTATCAGCTAACATTGAGAAAAGATAGTTTTAATGCCTTGAATGTACACACACACACACACACACACACACACACACACATAAAATCTTGTTAGTTTTCTTCTATACTTGTGTTTGGTTCAAAAAAGACGTCAAAGGTTGTGAATGGCGTTGTATGCTTCTGTTCTTGAATTACGTTTGCGAAAGAGGTCAGAAATTCAAGTGACGTCAAATCACACGTGACGTCAGAGGATAACAGAGGAGGTTGAAGGACTGTCTGACCTTCCGAAAGTTCAAAGGTATTAAATGCTGCAGTCCCACGTAGAAAAAACATAAGATTTCTGTTGGAAATAACAAACGTTTAAGTTCTTACATAATAGCATAGTAGATGAATCTCTCTCTCTCTCTCTCTCTCTCTCTCTCTCTCTCTCTCTCTCTCTCTCTTTTTCTAGCCTGTCCAATATATCTGCGGGAGTAGTAGTGGATGATGCAGCAAGAGGTGGTTTTGTCCCATCTATTACCCGTATGGGATCATTACCGTCGCCAACTGCCTTACATTTGCCCTTATTAAATCTGAAACTGAGATATGGAAACGGCCCAGATCCTTTCGTTTTTTTTTTTCTTGTATTTCATAAAGAAAAAAGCATTTCCGTGTCTTGTTTTATTTTCGTGTAGCTCAAAAGTATACAGTAACACCAGTTTTTTTTCCCCCGCTTGACCATCGTTTGCAAGGTGCTTAGAGATAGCATAAACTGAAGAATCTTTGGATTTCTGAGAGCAAAACACTGATTACTATTTCATTATTATATAACCCAAGGAACCCCCTTGCTCTGAAGGGGCTCCTGCAGATTCTAGGCTGCGCTACCTCCACTAGCAGGGAAAGGACTGACTCCTTTGGAGTGAGCAGATTCTCGGCCTGTTGTCAGCAGATGATGATACAGCCTCGCCGAAGGTGACTTTTCGCCTGAAGCGTAGCTACAAGTAGGTGAAGTCCGGTAATACCCATAACAAGACATGTGTGTATATTTCTTTTTTCATACGTATTCGCCATTTCCCGCGTTAGCGAGGTAACGTTAAGAACAGAGGACTGAGCCTTAGAGGGGAAATCCTCACTTGGCCCCATTGTGTGTGTGTGTGTGTGTCTCGTCTTGGCGCTCACGTGTTCCCAGAATTTCCTTATGAGGCAGAAACACCTCTACTCCTCGTTGACCATCAGCAGAAAAATGATGATAAGCAACAGAGAACAAGAGAATGACAACTCTAACCATATGAATGTTAATTCAACTTCATAACCCTTTTTTGTTCTTGTGCTTCTTTATCTTGCTAATGGTGGAAAAACCTTCCCATGCAGCTGGGAAGTTTGCATGTAGTTTCCATAAAGGAAAGGAGAAAAACTGTCGCTATGGTTCTTTCGGAAGAATAGACGAGACAAAAGTGGTGAGACGGCTTGAGTAAGCTTAAGAAAAAGAATTGAGGGCGCCTCCTGGAACTGCTTGGGAAAGCTGGAGAAAACAACTAAGTTAACTCCGGATAAGATCGGATTTTGAACTTGCTTATGTAAAATAAAAAAAGTGATGATTTTATTTGGAAAGACCAAGGGTAAATGGCCTTAGACTGGAGGCTGCATATATCCTAAAGTTTTCCTATGAAAATAGAGGATAAATGAAACACACACACACACACACACACACACACACACACACATATATATATATATATATATATATATGCAGAACCTTCACTGTGAACAAGAAATGCGCAATCGCTACTGGAAAGAGAAAATAAGAAACAGTTAGTACTTTTGTTTATTACATCCTCAGACAGAGTGAGAGAGGGAAGATGGTGGCGTGAAATAAATACATACATGCAAATTTGAGGCTTAACCAGTTATATATCGGACAATTGGGGAAAGATTTGAAGACTAGGATCTCTCAACATAAGTATAACGTTAGGACGGTTCAACATAATAGCGGCTTGTTACAACATAAAGGTGCCTTTGATCACCACACTGACTGGGAAAGATCTAAAGCTATAGCTAAATCGAATTGTTTCAGTGAAAGGAATGTAATTGAATCATGTTTGACTTCTGGCACATTTGATTATAATGTAGATATGTCCAATGGCCATTTTGAATGTGACAAATTGTTAAATGAAATAATTATTAAGAATTTTACCCTGAAATAACCCTGTCCAAACACCATTGAGGGGAACAGGGTCATGTCAGATTAGTAGACCTCACCGCCACTTGCTTGCCTGGTCAGGACAGTAGCCCGACCATCTGACCTCCCCCATTAATTAGGTCATGAAGTCACTCCTCAAATTTACATGTGTGTATTGAATTCACGCCACCACCTTCCCTCTCTCACTCTGAGGATGTAATAAACAAAAGTACTAACTATTTCTTATTTTCTCTTTCCAGGGTGATTTTGCATTTACTTCTTCACGGTGAAGCGAATGTTCTGCGTATATATATATATATATATATATATATATATATATATATATCATTACCTTTTTGATGGAGAATTCGTTGTTGATGAAGGTCATCAGTAGGCGCTGTCTTTAGTTGTGAAATGAGTTTCGTTTGGAACGTATTTCAAAACATCGATGGAGGAATGCTTGTGATGACTGTAGTCCCGTATTTCTGAGGACATTCATTAGTGGCATTAAGGCAGTGGGCATTTTTAAAGAAGAGTGTAGAAACTGGCAACACGAGGACTGGCCGCCATTTCCCGCGTTAGCGAGGTAACGTCAAGAGCAGATCAGTGAGCCGTAGAGGGAAAAATCCTCACTTGGCCTTGTTCTGTTTCTTTTTTTTTTTTTTTTTTGAAAAGTTAAACAGGAGGGGAGGATGTCCAACTTCCCGCTCTCACCCCTTTTAGTCGCCTTCTGCGACACGCAGGGAATGCGTGGGCAGTATTCCCTCGCCCTCAGTCCCCAGGTATTTTATATATATATATATATATATATATATATATATATATATACACTGATTGCAGCCGGTTTCATGACGACGAGAGTGAACAGTTCTTCAAAAGATGCATAACATGAAACTGAGCAAGAAACTTGTTGGAAAAGAAGTAAAGAATCACTTTTGTATCAAAAGAGTTTTGGATGGGTGGAATAAACTAGAGTTATGAGGCTGTGAAAGGGGACAGTATACAGAAGTTTAAAAAGTTTGGGGTCCCAACGAGTGTAGAACGCCCTCCCCATACAGTTCAGACGGGAAATTACAGAATTATTGGGGGGGAATACAACTGTCTTTGTAACGAGGCAGGTCTTATCTGAGTTAAAGGAACGTGTGGTTTGAATAGTCTGTCTTAATCTCTAATTCTCAAAGAGGCAGTCCAGGCAAAGACACTGTGGTACAGATTTAAGAGGCGATTACTTGAAGTTTAGTGGTTTAAGGTGTATTTCAGCAGGAGTCATAACCAAGGCCAAAGTTGTACGTACAGCAGTGGGAGAACTTGCATAATGGTGGCAAAATCTTGTATATAAAACGATATGGCGGGGTTTGCACAGAGGTGGCACAGATGCAAGGTGTAATGGCGAAGTGTATCAGAGCGATGTTGGTGCCAAAATGAAACTGCTTGGTATTAGAGACTGTCGTGAGAGCTCAGTGGAGAGAGAGAGAGAGAGAGAAAGAGGAGAGTAATAACCGATTTTTTTTGTAAGTATACAAAGGAACTCAAACAGGAACATATCAGTGGGTGCTTTCGAGGTTGTTTGTGTTAGTGTGGTAAAAGTTAGAGAGTATACAGATAATTCACAAAGAGTATATCCTGCATACAGTCAACGTGACTCAGGTGGCACAAGTAAAGTAAGTCGTGGACCTGATGTGAAATATTAATCGAGAGTCTTTCCTTAAACGTACCAATAATATTGTTTTCTATTACCTTCACAAATCATTCCATATGTTAACAATCCTGTTAAAAGAAAAAGTACTGCGCCTCATCCGAGGTAAAATGTTTGCCCACGAGTACGTAGCCATGACAAGTAGAATCAGTAATTTGATGACCTTTATGGATAATTCTTTACAAACACACAGTGGAGAGAAAAATGATGAGTGTTCAGAATTCAGGAAATGTATATATGATGATAACGGATACAAAGCTGATTTGTTTAAATAAGTTAGTTGCAAAGTACTATGTGCAGACCGTGATAAAGTAACTAATACATAGATAAGGTAGGACATTTGGGTTACACAAAAATCTAATTGAGACTAAGAAAGGATAAAAATGGAATTAGATCATTTGAGACCTTGATTTTTATTAAAACTGAAAGTAGAACGAAAAAAGAGAATCATACCATAACGAAAATATGAGGATACAATCAAAGTGAATTAATTACGTAGAATATTTACCGACCAAAACGATTGAATAAGAAGCTTTAGACTTCGTATATAAAATGTTGACAAACACTGCCACTATTCCTCGGGGGAAAGAATTCCTCCATTTGCAAGAGGAATGGCAGCCCCGGACAACATATATTGCCAAACGTATATTTACGCGAACAGGAAAGAATTTCATGTTCATATTGTGTGGGTAGGTAAATATAATGAAGGGAACTAACTCTCCCCGTTAGAGACAAGTATGGCCTCGCTACCAACACGGGACTCTGACAGTATATATATATATATATATATATATATATATATGCACCCAGAAACAAAAATGTTATAAATGAGGATAGGTCTGTATGTGTAGTTCTTCCTTATTCTCCCATCTGAGCTAATCTTAGAAATGTACTAAAGAACAGTGCTTGTAATGTTGCCTTCCAGAACAATAACGCTGTTAGTAAGACCTTAAAAAGAAGTAGGCCAAATCATGCAACAATTGGGTGTGTTTACGCTGTCATATGGAAGGCATGTAAAGACATACGTTGGCCAGACCGGGAAAACTGTAACGAAGATAATGCTACTGGCACAAGCAATCAGTACGCAGAGGTGACCACAAAAATGTGATCGCTAAACATTGCCATGAAAACGATAACCCGGTAGACCTTCATAACCCAGTTATTCTTTATCCATCTGGCGATTATGCAACCCGTAACGCCATTGAAGCTATCTTGATTGCTAATGCAAAGAACTTTAATTTGTCCCCAGGTAGCTTCAAAGCCCATCCTATCATTAACCAAATCATCATGAGAGAATTGACAAAAAAACGAAAATATAAAAAAGTGGGCCTGGACACACCTTACTATCCAAGTCAGTCCCCTCTGATAAACCCTCCTTAATCACTCTCCCTTTCAACGGTAGACGGCGGATGTGGTGTGATGTTGAGAATTAAATAACTTTATAAAGATTTGGCATCTAATGAGGTGGATTGTCTCCACGAAGCATGTTGTGCCACATGTATAGATAAATCACAAGTTGAATAGTGTGATAATCATATATATATATATATATATATATATATATATATATATATATATATATATATATATACACGTATATATATCATCTGGGAATACGGCCATCCGTCTCTTGTCCTTCAGTCTCTGGATGAGAGCGCTTGATCTCAGAGCCTAATCAAGTTGGTGGGGAGGAAGCGGTCGTGGTGTAGGCGTTAAGGGTTTGAGAGGAAACCTCCTGTCCGAGTTGACAGTGTCCTTCCTGTCCCTTGGATGCATGAACGGAGGGGAACACCGGTGAACGCTGACGGTATCTATTGCCGTAATAATTCCTATTCGAACCATATCTTCTACCACATATACAACCAGACTACGTATGAATTGTATAAATTTGATTAAGAAATACGTTTTATCCGTTGTGAGAAACGATATGTAACGAAGTTTATTCCTATATACGTTGTGGAACCTATATGTATATAATTGTTCATTTGTTCAGTGAACATACAGTACAAGTATCATTGTTCAGTTTTTCAACGTACATATACTATATATTATTGTCCAGTGCAGCGCATATGCAGGACATTTATCTTTGTTCATGTGTTCAGCGTATATACCATGCACAGAACATTGTTCAGTTGTAGAACGTATGTACAGTGCATGTATCATTGTTCAGTTGTTCATCGTACATACAAAGCATATATTATTGTCCAGGTATTCAACGTACAAACAGTATGTATCACTGTTCAGTTACTCACCGCTCATGCAGTGTATATCACTGTTCTGTTATTCGACGGATACAAAATGCATTTATCATTATCTCATTGTTCAACGTATATACAGTGCAGATATCATCGTTCAGTTGTTCACTTGTCTCATTGTTCAACGTATATACAGTGCAGATATCATCGTTCAGTTGTTCAACTTACATACCATTGTCCATCTGTTCATCTTATGTGCAAAATATGTTCATTCTTGAACTGTGTTCATTCGAATGTTCATCACCATTGGTGATCGTTCAGGTGTTCATCCTGGTGATGAGGACTGAGTTTTTTTTTCTTATCTCCGCTATTGAGACCCGTACCGAACGTTAATTTCGTGTTCTACTCGTTGTTCAAAATGTTTTCAACCCCGTGTTCAACCCTGCGTCTAACATCGGCATTAACATCGTGTTCAGTTCCGTATTTGATCCATTTTCAAGCCTGTGTTCAGTCCCATGTTCAGCCCCATGTTGACCGTGTTCAGTTCCGTATTTGATCCATTTTCAAGCCTGTGTTCAGTCCCATGTTCAACCCCATGTTCAACCCCGTGTTCAACTCCATGTTCAGTGCCGTTTCCTGTCTGTTCTTGTTCAATCTCGTGGTCGCTCTGGTATTCAATTCTCCGTTTACTTGCCGTCAGTGCAGAGGATGGAGCTACATCGCCCGGTCTCTAGGGTGGAAAGTCCTCTGAAACTGAAGGGAATTTCAGCCATAATACGGAGTCCGGACTACCCTTGTAGATCAGAAGGGAAGGCCAGGACTCCTATACATAATAATTCATGTGGCAGTTTAATCTCTTTCGTAAAATTAATCAGTAAATAGAAACCTTTCATAAAAAAAAGTGTAACGGTAATACGATGGAGATGCAGATTATCAAGTAATCACGTCGGGGAATAATCGAATTATTTCTGAAGTACCGAAGATTAAATGTTATATGAGTAGATTGGTTGCTTGGCTAACTGCATTCTTTGTTAAGTCGAAGAATGATGATGTTTGTGAGGATAGAACGAGATTACAGTGAGGATACAGTGAAGTCTCGTTGAGGATATGATGAGGATACAAAAGAGAGTACATTGAGAAAACACTGAACATTTAGTGAGGATATTTGTAAAGATGAAGTGAGTTCGCATTGAAAATATGGTGAGGATAATGCACCCAGGCTGTAGTAGAATGGGTATAGTGAATATCTCTTATTTCTGTAGTGACCGGCACATCACGAACAACACATAGCCCCAGCCATGGACGTCTCGGATGACGGAAGGGAATGCTCAGTCAAATCAGGCCACCTCCTGTGTTGGCAGAGCAGACTGGTAAATGTAGAGAGGGTATAGGAAGAGGAGAAGATACGGAAGGAGGAATAAGATATGAAAGCAAGGAACAGGAGAAGAGACGGAAGGTGGAATAAGATATGAAAGCTAGGAAGAGGAGAAGAGACGACAGAAGGAAGAGGGGAAGAGACGACAGAAGGAAGAGGGGAAGAGACGACAGAAGGAAGAGGGGAAGAGACGAAGGAAGGAAGAGGGGAAGAGACGAAGGAAGGAAGAGGGGAAGAGACGAAAAAAGGAAGAGGATATGAAAGTAAGGAAGAGGAGGAGACGAAAAAAGGAAGAGAATATGAAAGCAAAGGAGAGAATAGGCAATGCACCTGGCCTCAGCCACCAACGAACACACCCACTTTCCCCATTGACTCACTGGATGGATCCTGAGGCCCTCGTGCCTGAGTGTTTCCCTCACATGACCTCACAAAGCCATGCGTCAGGGACGAGGGCCCTCTCGCTTCCCCCCCGGCGGGATATATTGCTGCCCCTGAAGGAGGTGGAACAAAGGGCATCCCTGAATTTCAGAAAGGGATCGGCTAGTTCCCAGGGCGACGGGTCGGCTCTGTCTGCCATTGTCTCTTCGACGCCGTCATCGAATTTTATCGCCCATCGCAGAATTTCCAAGAGAACGTCTTACAGGCAGATCGTACTGGGTTATGTATGCTGAAATACTGATTCTAAGCGTCTGAAACACAAGTATTCGTCTGAAACAGATGCATTAGTGGTTCTCGTATTTTGAAATTAAGGACACAGGTTCTGCTTTGTCTCTGTCAGTGATGCTGATCATTGGCGAGTGTTTGCGTTGAGATACTCAAAGTTTCTACAGAGTTGGTTCAGATATTCTCTCTCTCTCTCTCTCTAACACATCTGCGAAGAGGGGTAGTTACCTCTTTGCCATGGGCGCATTCTCATCTCTCTAACGCTAGAGAGAGAGAGAGAGAGAGTCAGTGTATGGAGCCAAGAAGGCGAGAATATTACCCTTGTGCTCGCACATCCTGGCCATTCTGTCTATGTCAGCTCCCGCTGTGCGCCCTGGAATTATTAAAATCGGTCTATCCACAGCCATAACAAACCCTGCCCAGGAAAAAGCTGGCCTCCTGTGGAAGCAATATCAAGGTATAAGTAAGCTGTTATCTTGCTCGAGGCCTTTAAGATAGCGTGCAAGTTAGAGACGCAATAAACACTGACCTAGCAAGGAGATGTTTACCCATTAAACCTCTAGGACTCTCATTTCTTGCCATTTTAGAGGAGTTAGCATTTCTACCTATCGTTTGACAGCGTTATAAACATTCGACTAACCATTCCCTACCATTAAAGTTTGTTTTATAATACATTGAACCTATTGTTAGCTCTAAATCCTTTGTTCATTTGGTGATGAATGGCATCTGAGATTCCGTCCATTGAGACGAAATACTCTTCATTTGTTTGTCTCTTTATGTTTTTTTGCTGCACTGAGTAAACATATTGTGAACAGTAACTCGGTGAGAGTCTCGAGAGGGGCCTATGTCGGAGCTTCGGTCGCCTCAGGGTAAACAGCATGACACTGATGTATTCTTCGGCCGTCCGACAGTTGAAATTGTGGCCCAGCGATTCGGTAACAATTTCCTCGGGGGTCAGAGTGGCGGTCGGCTAGTATGAACACCTTGACACTGACAGATACCAGCACCAGCACCACACCACCAAGAGTAACCTCGACTGGCCGACGACAGCCACCAGAATCACCTTGAACCAACCAGTGCTCGTACAGATGCAAGAATTGTCCCATACCCACTTAGTGCAAATTTCGTAAATAATCCATGAACAAGTGCACAACTAGGCAAGCAACTAGCTTAATTTTCTCATAGTGTTGTGTATGTCTTCTACTGTATTACTGTAACACTACCAACGTGAAGATATTCAAAATTTAATGGTCACCATACCAACGTGAAGATATTCAAAATTTAATGTTCACCATTAGATCTATTAATATATGTCAATACTCTATTACTGCGGGTCACCAATTGTGTAACTTTACGTCACTTAATGTTCAACTGATCACCACTAAATGCATGGTGTATATACCATAAGATTTGCTCTGTAAAACTTCCTGTACTATGTAGATAGACTTCACTCATGTGCTTACCTTAAGCGTTCAGATATCCAGCCCCACTTTCATCTTAAAGCTCTTTTTTGACCCCCAGTTTATGTAATTCCTCAAATGCCTAATTTCAGCCGAATAGCTGCCAAAATTCAATAAACAGTTATTTAAAATCTGTTTTATACACAGGTACCCATTTATCGACCAACTCCAAGGGGAAGATGTACGCCTGGGATGGGTGTAGGCCGATTGCCACGCCCGAGATCTGAACTCATGCGGGCCCGACCCCGGGCTGACCCGTGGTGATTCAAGGTCAGTAACGCTAACCACTACACCACGAAGGTGTGTGTGTCTGTGTGTGTGTGTGTGTGTCGTAAATCAATTAATCCTTAGTATAAACGCTCCCTGAGAAGGATCTACGACCTCAGCACAGCAGGGCGTCACCGGGTCAAGGGGAGGAACATGAGCAGATGACCTTATGACCTACGAGTTCCCCACGATGCGTCAACACCTTTTTGGCCTAATGGCTCTCTCCCCCTCACCCTTGTGTCTGTGACCCTTTGGGTATTTTTACCCTCAGTTTCATATCCTCCAAACGTTTTGTAATCCGTAGCTTTAACGCCCAAAATTCAAAGTCCTGAGTGTTGAATGACACGAAACCCTGCGTTCAACGAAGCCCTTTAAAACCTCACAGCTCGCCCTTTGAAGTCAGTTGGGCAGGGATTAATGAAAGTAGTGTCCGAGTTAGCGAGAGATCTCGCGAACGCTTAGCGGGTTAGCGAGAAATCTCACAAGCACTTAGCAAGTTATCGTAAGTGTTTTAACCTCTCTACTGCTCTTCGACTGACTAATAAGTCGAGTTCTACTGATGAATGTACTTAGTAGGTATATGTGTCTATTATATTGACGTATTGAGCTTTTGAGTAAAAGTTATAAGTTTAATAACGACGTTGCCTTTGCTTTAGAGTCGATAAATTCCCTCTTTTTTTGATCACTGATGCAAAAATTCTCTTGCGCCGTCGTCAGTGACTATTCTGACGCCATGAGCTATCATATGGTGTAACTTGTATTAACCCTCTTCATTCTGGGTATTTAGACGTGGCAAGACCATTAGTTATCCCACGCACTTTTCCCCTTTTGTTGATGTAATGAAGGCCACATTCTGACCTCCATTCTCCATACTCTTAACCCGGTGCAATTTATGGTGTAGGAACTAGATTTACGCTGTATAATGTTAATACTTTGAGGGAGAAATCGTTTCTTTCGACGATCCAGAGTCTTTAGATGCCATTGAGAGAGAGAGAGAGAGAGAGAGAGAGAGATGGCGTGGGGGGTGGGGGGTAGGAAGTTGGAATACATTGTAAATTCTACACTGTGATGGAACAGAAGGTTCGAGGAAAGACCGGTTGGAGGTTCGACACCGAATTTCGAATTCAGGAAGAGGCAAGGCAAGAAGGACGACAGGAATGGTGAAGAGCCGCAAGAAATTTGAGGTGAAGAAATTTGAGAATGGAGTTGAATCAGGTCGCTTGGAAGTCTGGTCTGTGAGATCCTGGAAATACCTACTGAAAATAGGAAGAGAAATGGGGAACGGGAGAGGCTTGAGTGGTGTAAAAGAAAAAGGGTTTAAGTCTTAACAGAATAAAAAAAAAAGAAACGCAAGGATATAACTTTAGCGGAGAGATAATGACTCCGGTTAATCTGGAGAGGACACATTATAGCTTGAGAGGGAGGAGGAGTATGTGGGAAAAGGAAGAGGAGGAGTACTTGGGAAATGAAAGAAGAGGAGGAGTACCTGGGAAAAGGAGAAGTACCACCTGGGAAAAGAAAGAGGAGGAGGAGTACCTAAGTAAAGAAAGAGGAGGAGGAGTACCTGGGAAAAGAAAGAGGAAGAGGAGCACCTGGGAAAAGAATGAGGATGAGTACCTGGGAAAAGAAAGGGAATGAGGATGAGTACCTGGGAAAAGAAAGGGAATGAGGAGGAGTGCCTGGGAAAGGAAATGGAATGAGGAGGAGTACCAAGGAAAAGAAAGGGAATGAGGAGGAGTACCTGGGAAAAGAAAGGGAAGGAGGAGGAATACCTGGGGAAAACGAGGTAATAGTCTTCTCAAAGAGAGGCGTGACTAGGAAAGGTTTGACATAAGACGATAGGAGAGGGAAAATGTGGGAAAGGGTAGTGAGAGAGGTTAATGGTAACGTCAGAATTGATTAACTACAAATGATAAGGCCGGAATAAGTCTTATTTTAATTACTCTCACCGAAGAGAATGAATCATTGCTTGCCTGATAAACAAATCTATTTCAGAGTTTGTGCCCACAATTTTTTTTTTTTTTTTCAGACAATCATATTTTGATTTTCTGTTTCATAGGAGAAAAAACTTGCAGTAATTTTCATGTTCTAAGACTTGTGGTAATGAGATAATTAATGCAGGTTTCTTTGATGGTAAATTGGAGGGATTGTTGAAGACTTCCAGCGTAAGTGCCAGTGGCTGGTATCCTTGGGTTTCAGACTTTCCAAGCCTTCTGACAAGGCTTACTTTGTTGGAAGAGGGTGACAAGAATTTTCAGCAAGATCTTAAGTGGGCTGTGAACTAAAGTTACTAGACATCACTAACTTTTTTTTATTGGTTGTTTCACTTGTTTCAGTTTCTCCTGCTGTTCTCCATCATAAATCGGTTTATCTAATAAATCCGCTGTTCGTTCTTTTATAGATTTTGTTCTCATACAGTATGTGCTGTTAGTCAATTGATTGATCTATAATAATTCTTTCCTCGAGTGCCTCCCTCACAACAGTTTGTTCAGTTGTTCTATTAAGTCAATTTCCTTCATGTCCCCCCAGTCCTCCAAGAGATTGTCTATTTGTTCAGTGTTCTTTTACACCTTCCCTCCTGCCTGTTCATCATCCTATTCACTTGCTGACTTGTTCAACGTTTTAACAAGCTCCCCTCCCCAGGTACATGTTCATTTGTTCACCCTCCCTTTGCGTTCCTCTCTGTTGGTTTTATTCTTCACCGGACATTAACTTTCATATTGTTTAGCCTGTTGTTCATTGTTCTCTTCCCTCCTACGTCCAGCCAGACCCGTCTCTTGTTCACAGTGTTCTCTCTTAACTTGTCTTGTTATTATTATTATTATTATTATTATTATTATTATTATTATTATTATTGCTGCTATTTAAGTCTGAGAAGCTGCAGGCAGAATGGCGCTCATTCCGTCCTCTTTCCGCCCATCCCGTGTTGCAGATACTCCTGGATCCATTCCTTCCGTTCTGGAGGAGGAGCCGACACCCGCCTGGAGTCCCGAAGGCCATCATGTGGGACATTATGGTAGGTGTCCTCCTGTGTCGTTCATCTTGCGATAAAAATGTTTTATTAGTTTCTGCCTCACGCTAACGAGGGCGATGAGAGATGTGTGAGTGTCTGTGGCACATTTAGTCATTTTTTTGCGGTTATCTGTGACACAGAATGGTCAGTAGTGTGGGTGCCTGAGGCACAGGATGGTCAGTAGTGTGGGTGTCTGTGGCATCTGCAGCACAGGATGCCCAATAGTTTGGACGTCTGTCGCACAGAGTGTTCGGTTGTAGTCTTGGTTTCTGTGTCGGAGAGATGCTCAACAATGGTGGGGGTGGTCTGTGTCCCAGCGTGGTCTATCAATAACGTGGGCGCCTCTCCCACAACTGTGACCAGCAGACACAGTGTCTGTCTCTCGGGTATGATCAATAGTTTGGTCGTCAGTATCACGGGCGAAGTATTTTAGGGAAACAGCTTCCTCAGGTCCTTATCTTTTCTCTATCGCCTCCTCTTGACCAAGTCGTAAAAATATAATCAGTAAACGACATAAGAGAAAAAAAGACTAAGGGATTTTCATACGAAGAAAGAAAATTGGTTTCAATATGTAATTGTTTCATGATAAATTCAAATTATATATATATATATATATATATAT
>JAYMFT010042846.1:0-15543 GCA_038088735.1 Panulirus argus | reverse complement strand
AAAAAAAAAAATATATATATATATATATATATATATATATATATATATATATATATATATATATATATATATGGTCAATAAAGATAAACGCACTGGTTTTACTAATAAATATTAAGCTCTTAATTCTCTGTGTTCCTTAAATGTTCACACACAACGTTCGAGATGAAAATAAAATTAGTATGGAATACGTGTTTATATAATATTTCTGCTTCAGCATATTTTCTTTCGTAGCCTCTCCTCTCCTTATGACCTTAACCTTTGACCCGAGACATTCAAAAGCTAGTCAGAAGACTCGTTATGTTATACATGTGCTTATTTGTTTGGTCCAGTCTTCAGGAACTATGTACACGGAGAGATCCATCTCAGTAAAAATGACCCTGGGACCTTAACCCATGACCTATGACCTCGAAATCCTACGCAAGTATGCGGAAGACGCTCAAGAACATACAGAATTCACGTACGGACCCACGGACGCACACACTTAAGGACTGACTCAGGCACGGACGGCGGGATAACCCATGTATACGCCCCTGTGGGCTGCAGCAAGAGGCAGAAAGACACATTACCAATACCGTGATTTCCGACGTTACAGGTGCGACGTGCGATGATCAAGAAAGTGTCAAGTTAACAGATTTGTGTGTGGCTGAGTGGGGTCAAAGTTCACGACTCCCCCCCCCTCCTCCCCCTGCTCACGATTCATACTACCATCACCACCACAGGTCATACCACTCTGGTGTATATCACGAACAAAACGCGGTATGAGACGAGTATATATGAGCCACAGTTACGAAGTATGTTCAATTGTCCTTTAAACTCCCATCTTCAGTACGACGCGACGATGCGACCAGTGACTATGATGCCCTGGGCCTCCGACCTGACCCCTCACGGTCAGGTCGGAGGCCCAGGCCACATCATTCTCAAAAGATCGTAATGTCGTGATGAGTGCGCGGTCGTGCTTCATAGGTTGTACGTCGTACTCAACGGACGCATCGTCGTGCTTATGGGCTTATGTGCATGAGGAATACACCGTCATGCATGGACAGGTCTCCTTCCTGGATATCAGGTCACCTTTGACGACCTTCCGTAACTGCGCCATGGAGAGAAGAAAACGCGGAGAGGGCCCAGGCAACTGGGTCAAGGAGGAAAGAAAACGGGGGAGGTTGTTGCATATGATCACAGAGCCTTTTTGTGGTGTTGGGCTAATAGCTTATCCGAGGTTGAAATTGCGTTTACATACTGGTCATTAAATGCATTGGCAATTAGTGGGATCATTAATTTCCTAATAATCTAAGGGCAAACAGTGAGGGGGTGGACGAGGGGGGGGGGTTCTAATACCTCATTTCTTACGATAAAAAGGAAGAAATCATTTTTTATGTTGATTTTGGTTTATCTTTCACACACATCGCGTTTCTGATAACAAAGTTAGCCATTATTTGATTTAAAACATCCAGCAGTTCATGTAATATTTACTATGTGCATTAACTACGCACAGCTAGCCTTAAAGCCTTCAAATTTTTCTCTGGTTAGATTCTATATTTTGGGGTTCATAAGTCTGGGTGTGAACATCTACTTGTTTTAGAGAGTAAATAGTTTTGTTATGAATCTCTGGGTTAGCATGTTCATTGTCTTTAGTGTGAAGATAAAAACTGAGAGCAAATTTAGTATAAGCCCAGAGCCAAGTCAGGCTTGAAACCTAAACGGAGAAGTGGAGTGAGGAAAGGGAGATTATCACTACCATACAGTTGCGAGAGATGTTGTAGGAGAAATGGGGAAAAGAATAATTAAAGAAAAATCTAACCTGATATCTTTACAGGGGTACAAATGGTGGCATGGCGGTAGAGAGAAGAAAGACGACTGGGGAGATCTGGTACTCTATAAAAGAAAGCTTAAAGTTTCCAAAAAATATTGGTAGGTGGACCGTTGATACAGTGCATGATGGGAACAGTAACTGGAGGAAAGAATTTTACGCAGCGGTATTGATAATCTATAATCCTCCTAAGACTTATAAAAAAGTAAGCAACGATAAGAACGAAGGAACATTCAGGATGCCACAGGAATTTGTAGTGAAGTTCTGACGATGGGGACAGTTGATTATAGAAAGACAGACCGGGAAAAGTTAGATTCTCATGGAGCCACAAGTTCTTGAGAGTATATAAAGGAAACTTTCCCGTTCCAGCAAGTCGCTGGGCAAACTAGGATCCGTGGGGATGACGCACCAACATTACTAGATCTCATCGTCACATACAGCAGAATGGAAACTGAGAATATCATGTATAATAAACAATTTGCAAAAAGTGATCATGTTATGCTTCAGTTTGATAAAGCCGTAAATGAGGACGTGGAAAGAACACAAATGAAACTAGACTCAAAAAAGGAGATATGAACATGAAAACTATAAAGAACTTGATGGTTAATTTCTAGACTGATTTATGGGAAAATGTTATTCACTGTTGTGGAAGGATCTGAGACAAACCGTCTGCTGGCAATTAATACAAGAATGTTCAACTATATGGCTAAGGAGTTTTTCAGGGAACTGTTTATATTCCATGATAAACGAGAATTTGTACATACGATATAAGGTTGGCCACTGTACGTAAGGCGACACAAAGATCTAATAGATAAATGGTAGCTGAATTACGAGATGAGTTTCAGTAAAGATGTTGAAGTCCAGAATTTGTCCACAGTTGAAGAGAGAAGAGTAAGGAACGACTTTCAAGTTTCTTTAAACCAGTTTATTGATGTCAGCAGAGAAGAGATTCAAAGAAACACAGACAACAATCAAAATCCGTAACATGAAACTAACCAGAAAACGTGTCAGAAAAGACGTAAAGAAGCATTCTTACTGGATTCTTCTGGTGGATGAATTGAGTAACGACTGGTGAAACTGTGGATATGGACAGAATACACAAGTTAGGAAAGATGTATAATACAGAAGGTTCAAAAGATGGGGGCCCCACGAGCATAGAACTCACCCCCACCCCCCTCCCCGTACAGAACGAGTTGGCAATTACCCGTTGCGCGTCTTCTGTCATGGTTTGGGGCGATGCTCCCTCGGTCATGTTGCCACTCGTGCACTGTTATCATACACTGTTCCTTCAATAGTCATGACTGAGATTTCCTCGTGTGTGTGTGTGTGTGTGTGTGTATGTGCTACCTGGCTCCGCTTATAAGTGATTACACCACGAGTGAGGGGTCACCCTCAGCAACGGTACAGTTTCGTTGAGGTGATACTTGCTTCAATAGTCTCTCATTTCCCTGCTCCTGGCCATAGCGCAGTTTTGAAACTGCAGGAGACCCATGAGAGGGTTGGGTTGTATTATGCTGATATATATATATATATATATATATATATATATATATATATATATATATATATATATGCAACTGATGCTGTAGCAGTACCTCCCTGTTGTATAGCGATCTGTATTGTCCCGAATCCTATGCCTGTGTTTCTCTTACTGGACGTCCATCAAAGGAATTATAAGTACATTCACACAAGCATATATATACATGCATGTGTGAATGTATACAGACACTGGTCCCCACCTACAGAGGTGGAAAGTAATGAAGACAACAAGGACTGCTGGCAAAGTTAATCAGTACCAATCCAACAAGGGCGACTCTACGGTAGACAAAGGGTAAGCCTTGGCCAGATTATACACCCCGTCTGGACATCAGCATCACACTGCACTGGCCTCCACACTGTTCTAGAAATGTCTTAAACGGACTGAATGGATACCACTCACTGACTGGTCAGTAAGACAGCAAGTCTTGTCATACGAGTTAAAAGTAACCACAACTTTATTATCTAAAGATAGTTTCATCTATGGCTGTATGTATGGATACAAACTTCAATTATCAGTTTTCTTTAAAACTGTTTTACTCTCCCTGGCTGTCATTTGATCTGCCTGCAGCAAAACATACTCTAGGAATATCTTTATGCTCTTATAATACCCTACTAAAGTTTCGTAAATAATTAATTATTCTAGTATTCAATTCTTACCACATGGTCAACGTAGGAGCGGATTACTGTTCGAGTATAATGCTCATGTATATTCCTCTTGCCTATCGTCTTTAACTTCATTACCACTTACATGGGTCAGATCAAGTGCATACAGGCACCTTTCGTGGTTATTAACTTTGCCAAAATTCGAGATCAGTTCCGCGTGCATTAATTAATAATGCTTTTTTTCATATTTTCTTTTTCAGCATAAACTTTCTGGTTATGATGCAAAGGGGATACTACCGTCGGCGGACTCTGAATCTAAAGATTCAAAGTTTACCAATCTGGCTGGTTGGGGTTTAGAATCCTGTAAATTAAGGTTACCTACCCTTACCTAAGGTTTCTAGGTCCGAACTCAAAATTCTACTTTTCTCCCAAACTTAGTTCGTTTCCCCGTTTTGAGGATTTTAATTTCCAATACTTTCGAGCTGAAAAAAATAATATCACGACCACCAAGCCAGTAAGCGGGTGGGGAGGCATTTAAATTGAAAGAATTAAATACTGTTGAGAGAAATCTCTTCCTCTAATCATTTACTTTTCTGTACGAATCCAAGTCAGCAAAAAAATGTAAACATGAAAACTGAATTTTTACCTTATATTGCTGAAATTCCCGTTGATTTATCAAATTACATCCAACATCAGATAAGCCCTAAATCGTAGGTATTCACTAAAGTAAACATTTCACTACACATTAGGTAAGAATGTATAAACCTTGGCGTCTGGTGCCCTACAACGGGTTGCCGTCTGCCGTGTTTCCTCAACCCACCTCACCAGCAGTTGTTTTTTATCAACACAACAGGAATTCCCGTATGATGGAGTATCCAATTCACCTATTTGACTTCGCTGCTGTTTCCCCGGTCTCCAGCTGCGGTATCCACTTGCCTCTGACTGGGATATGATCACTAGAATACACAACATCACTCTGGAGAGAACTTTTAACGGTGTTGTTGATGTTTAGTTTTGGTGTTGGTGGTTGGGGGAGGCGGGGCAGGGAGGAGGTATGGCCTCGGGAACGGCGGTGGTGAGGTGAGGGACGGAGGTCATCCGACCGTGAGTCAAGGAAAGAAAGGAAGGAAGTCCAGCTACTGGTACTGCACCACAACTGTTCATATGCCTGTACCGTAACACAAGAGAAGGGTTGGTACTTTCCCTCGTTGGTTTTATCGTGTTTAGTTCCACCATGATCGGGTTACCCAAGCGAGAGTCTGACAGGAATGAATGGCTGCCTTGTTGCCTCGGCGTTGTTTGTATGGCATTTATTCCTCAAAATTTTCCGTATGTGAGGGTTTGAAATTCTTCCCTGACAAGAGTGCATGAAATTTAACTAAATAAAGGAATATAATCTGGATGGTTAGTTTCCCTTTGAATACCATTATTATATTTTATATAAAAAAAATCCCATAAATGTATTTTCTCCAGAAACGACTAATTTTTTTTATTACTTTGTGCACCAAAGACGAAGACATCAGGTTTGTTAGTTCAGATTGTTGGTTCTCCCGATGGTGCAAAAGAATCTTGGCCGAAGGTCACTTACCCACCATTTGTTATTGTCTATATTGGCTCACCATTTCCTCTTTTCTCCTTGGAACAAACATGTAAAAATTAAACACTGAGACTCAGCCAATTTTATTTCAAAATATGTATGACATAAATAAAAGAATTGATTATTATGAGTAGAGTGGAATTCACAATTTATAGCATTTTCGTGGTGAACCTGCGGGTCCTGTTGGCTCTGGCCGACACCCTTCTGGTGCCTGTTTCACGGTACTGTCTGACACAGCAACGGTGCCACCTGCACCAACAGGGGTGGCACACGGAGCCAACAGAACAAATTAACAGAAAATCACTCTAACACAAGTTTAAGATATCGAATGATATGCAACTTCCAAGCTATATAGGGTGAAGCTGTCTGTACGCTAAGATGATTCATGAGATTTAGGTCTCTGTTTATCTACAACCTACAGTACATAATATTTTAACATCCAGTGAGTTTATCTGCAGTTCCTAAAAGAAAATGGCACGACGGCTGATACAGGACACTCAGCCTCACCGTCTTTGGCCAAGTTGGAATCTTATTTTGGTCTCCGTAGCAGCAGCAGCAGAACAACCTGCATCCTGACTCCACTTAAGCCTTGTCCACATTAACAGTCATGTCCAACCGACTGATAACACTTCTCATGCGTGTATGGAGCTTTTGTATACCCATACAAACACGAGGCTAAGGTCAATATGTACATAAATACCCTGTAAAAGCAGACGATGGGAATAGCCGAGTAGGATGCAGAGCGGCGATGCCTCACACTCCACATGCGTGAGTGATTTAACAACAACAAAACATCATTCTTATTTTATTCTTACCCTAGACAGTGGTACACTTTATTGCCTATGTATATATTCTTTTTTTGCAGTCGTTACCAATCTCAAATTCCATTTCCTGTCGTAACAACTTTAAAAGTGAGCTAACAAATACATGAGAGATTGAGGAGAGAATTCGTGGATGCACATTATCTTTCGGCAACTGCAGACCCGTTGTGTTGTTGGGTGTAGTAGGGCTGGCGGGGTGCAGGGCGGTGGCTCCCTTGACTAACACAGCCTCCCCGACACACCAACGCATCTCGTCGGCATGTCTCCCCCATCACTTCCGACCCATCTCATCCCTCGCTTCCGTACCCCCGCCTCTTGTTATTTACTCCCTACGATTTCTTCACTTCCTCTTGCCGAAGCAGCTGACGGCGTTGAAGGCGCACTGCTTCCAGTAGGAGCGCTTCCTCTGCAGGTCCTTAACGTCGTTATTGTTTCTCAGGCGCTCCACCATCTGCTTGGCGAAGAGGTAGTTGATGAGGACGGCGTCCAGGGACCCGTCATCGTCAATCAGCTGTCCAGGGGAAAGACACAGCGGGTTAATATTATCCGAGTCACAACACTGGGAAAGTACAGGAATTAGATATACATGCAAATATATTCACGGCGTCTGTGTATTTACGTGCAAAATGTCCTAATGCTTAAAGAAGGCCTTTTGTATTATGCATTGTATCTAATGTTTAATGTATGTGTGACTAAATGTAAATGTACAAAAAAGAGGAAATAAGTAACAGTTAAAAATATACCCAACAAATCACGTCATAAGACGGGATAGGATTTAAACCCAAGGTCGTGTTGACATTGGATAACTAAGGTTGTGAACCTCATGACTTGATTACCCCCCTAAACTTTCCTTCTCTTTTCCTACCTTGTCTTCCCTCGCCGTACTCCCAACCTTCCCTTTGGGTTCCTCAGCAACAACCTCCCTCCGCCCAGTGGTTCTCTCATCTACAACCTACACCAACCTCCAGCCACTGGCACCAACGTCGCCAGGAAAATATCCCATACGTCTTAGGTTCTTGAAAAGAAATCAACTTTACAGAGAATGAAAAAAACATTTTATATTGTTTACATGTTCCCTCTTGGCAAATGACATGCTCAAATTAAATTCATAAACCTAAGGCCTGCCGTTCCTTTGTACATTTCTCGTTTACACTGTAGCAATAACGGTCACGGTGTCACGCGTACAGGGTGCTGAGAGAATACGTCTGATGCAGAGCGTTACCTGGCTGGCTGTCTAAGCCCCAGCTCGGGACCTGAGGGGCTTGCGTGTTGCTCTAACATTTAAACGTTGAATTGCACGTTATCGTTGGGTTGTTAAACAAAATTGGACCCCCCCTTAACCCACCCCCTTCTCTCTCTCTCTCTCTCTCTCTTTCTGGTAGGCAGCCACCGACCAGGGAGGTATATATTGAAGGTACTGCCCGCCTGGTTATATTGGGGGAGGGTCAGCGAACGGCTGCGCAGATCCGGCAACTTTAGTAGCTGTTGAGTTTTACTCTTGTTGTCAAAATTGTTGTCTTTTTCTGCTCCCGACCCATAAGTGGGCTGCTGGCTCTCAGTCCACACACACACACACACGGATCTCTCCATCTCACACACGACACGACCACTTAACTCAAAAGACTAGTTCTTCGTAATTTCTAATCTTAATCCTGCCGTGAGCGCTACGCGTTAACCCCGGCATAGTGGTAAAATCTAGTCGTATGAGTAAATCTAAATGTGCAATGCAGCTGATTCAATTATCCAGTGATGATGATAATGCTACAAAATTATCATTATTAGTAGTAACAGTACCGTTATCATTATAATCATTATTATTATCATTACTATTATTACTATTATTATTACCATCATTATTATTACTATAATTATCATTATTATCATTATCATTATTATGATTATTATTATTAGTATTATTATTATTACTATTATCATTAATGTTGTTCTTGTTGTTACAGAGAGGAAGGCACGTCATGTTCAGGAGGAAGGGGCGGCTACCGGCGTATGTCAGGTTCCTGCTGTGAACGTAATAGCCCATACACACACACACACACACACACACCGGAATTTCTTCCTTCACCAGCAGAAATAACCTGAGAACATTTTCCGCGACGTTTTCATATCTCGCCAAGACTTTTTATTTTTCTTCTTTTTACGGCGAGAAATTCCGTTTCTTTCTTGAATGATCAACCTCTTCAGCACGACAGTACGACTCGTAAGCACGACGGTACAACCCTTGGGTGTGATGACCCATGGGTGTACCGTCGTCTTCAAGGGTCGTACCGTCGTGCTTCTAGGCGTACAATTAATAACAGTCAAAAACAATTAAATATGTAATATACGTATTTATGGGGAGATGTGGATCTACGTAGTTATTGCTCGATAGGATATAAGGTTGGCCTGTAAGATACAGGGGTTTTGGCCTGTAACATAGAGGATTGGTCGGACGTATACAGAACCGACTGGTCTGGGGGGGGGATGAGTCTTTTTGTGATGACCTGGCTCTGGGGTGTGTCTGTAACGGGGGGAGGGGGGGGGTTCTCGTAGGATACCAGGGTAATGGAACACAAGTTGGCTGAAGAGCTGTCAGGGTTGGCGATGTCTCTTCCTGGCGACGTCTCCTCCTCCTTCAGAGCACCTGTACATGGGGACAGGAGGTCGCTGAACTCCAAAAACCTGCGCTACAATCAGTAGCAGGGGCATGTTGGATTTCTTTGTAGTGAGCAATTCTCGACTGAGACTGTAAATCGTTTCATCAACAGACGATGATACTGCAGCCTCCTCGCCAAAGGCGACTTGTCACTCGGTGTGTAACTACAAGCAGTCGGAGTCCGGTAACACCTGATGTGATTTACCACAGAGCGATATGAAGTGTCCAGCCATGATCAAACTGGGGTCAGTTAAAGTGACATTATATGATGATTACAACCCTCTGCTGGGACGACAGATAATCACAACCCTATGTTGAGACTGTATAGATAATTACAATCCTCTGTTGGGACGATAGATAATTACAACCCTCTAGATAATCAAAAGCCTCTATGAAGACGACAGATAACCTACAACCGTCTAGTAAGGCTAAAGACTCTACCGCCCTAGGGAAAAAACACCATCACAACCCCTCTGGGAGGCAGGAATTTCCCTAATCCGACAATCCTGGTAAAATCCCTGTCAGTCCAGTTGTTAATCCAGTAATCCATGGTGAAGTAAGCCCTGGGGGTTGCCAAGGCCGAAGGGCTTCAGTTTGTTCGTTTCCTGACACAACTGTTGTAGTCATAAATGTTGTAGTCACAACTGTTGTAGACGCAACTGTTGTAGACACAACTGCTGGAGACACAACTGTTGTAGACACAAGTGCTGTAGACACAGCTGTTGCAGTCACGGATGTTGTAGTCACAACTGTTGTAGACATAACTGTTGTAGTCACAACTGTTGTAGTCACATCTGTTGTGGTCACAACTATTGTAGTCACATCTAGTGTAGTCACAACTGTTCTAGACACAATTGATTCGACTGAACTGGGAATTAAGTGAATGCAGATGCCAAATATCCTGTAGACTTTTCAACTGTGAATATCGAGGAAAAAAGAACATAAAATGAAAATATTTAACTGATGATGTGAGGAGACTCCACCACGTTGATGTCCCCGCCCACTTCCTGACCACAACGCTAGAAAAATCTGGAATGAAATGGCAAAAGCGCATTTTCCCCCTTAACCCCTGGGCATGACGGTACGACCCTTGAACACGGGGGTAATGATACTTCTGTACAACAGCCTGACAGGATGGCCAGGCCTGTGACCCCATCGGTATGGGTCAGGTCAAATGCCGGACCGCCAAACTCAAGGGCTGTACCGTCGCGCTCAAGGGTCGTGCCGTAATGAGACACTGTTATGTGATAAAGTTTGATACAGTATCTAATTACCCTTAACAGCAAGACAACGGTACTCGAGCATCTGTTGAACATCACCGGGCAACAGTACTGACGCACCTGTTGAACAGAACATCGAGATCGTCTGTCCGTTGGCCGGGAAGAGTAAAGCGACTGACAACAACCTGACTACAGCCCACCACCACTCCCCGCGTCACTAACCATCAATCACTTCCTCCATTTAGGGGGAAATGCTAATGACCCCGTTGGTTATAACGGAGCGGCTAACGAGGGCAGTGAAACTAGGGGTGGGCCTGGAAGGAGCCACCATCAAAGGAAATGCCTAATCCATCACACGTTGGAGGCATCTGGCACTGTGCCATCCCCCTACACATGTTGCCGGCATATGGCACTATGTGTGTGTGTGTGTGTCTCTCTCAGGTCGTGTATCTCGAGTCGTACTTCTCATGGACTGTGCCACATGATTCTCCACGCTCTCCGCCAACTTGTAAATGAAAATGAGTCCAAGAGAAAAGTTGATTTCTTACTGTCGTTTCGTCGCGTGACGCGGCGAGCACGAAGCGTGAGGTGCGACGCAACAAGTGGTAACGTCTCAAAAGCTGAGGGAACACTGAAACACCCACACACACACACACACATGTATCACAAATGACCGCAACCCGGAAGAATACGTAGAGAGAGAGAGAGAGAGAGAGAGAGAGAGGGTGATCATTAGCGGGCTACCTTCAATACACCATGGCAACCTTTTCCATATATTCTGAGAATGAGACACTTTCTGAAGTCCCGGTCCATTGACGACGCCCCGAGCGACAGTAGTGAATCTTCCACCAGCTCCACCATGGCTCTATGGCACCCTTGCTGGGTAAGGTTCTATGGCACCCCTGCTGGGTAAGGTTCTATGGCACCCCTGCTGGGTATGGCTCTATGGCACCCTTGCTGGGTAAGGCTCTGTGGCACCCCTGCTGGGTATGGCTCTATGGCACCCGGCTGGCTAAGGCTCTGTTGCACCTGGGGCTGGAAAGGACTCTATGTCAACACCAGATGAAAGCAACCACACGCCTTTGAAAGCCTCGTGTTGTTGAGAGCCGAGTGCGGCGTCCGCTCCACAGTGATCCACCGAGGTGATCCACCCACTTCTCGACCAGCCAGTGCTGATCCACCCCCCTAGTGATCCCCCCCCTCACTCGACCTGATCATCCACAACCGATCCCTCAACCATCAGACCAATGCCCATCCAGCCTCGCCGGAGCCATCCAATATCAACCCACCTAAAGCTGGTCCGAACACTACTAGCCCATCCATTACTGAACCACCTACTCTTCCTCCATCCACCACTGATCCACCACCACCACAGCCAAACCTCCCCCCCCCCCCACCTCACGCGACAAACAAGGGCCTGAGGCGGGCGGTACAAGGCGAGAGAGACGACCCATCCGACAGTCCAACTGAGGCTTTGGTGTCATCCCTACCACCTCCAGCCCACTGTCAACCCACCTCAACCCACCGTCAACCCACCTCGGCCCACTCCAGCCCTCGCCAACCCCCTCCGCAACCGCTAACAACAGTTAGCCTCCCAGAACAGTAATTAGTCAGGTCAGTCAGGCATCAATAGTCGAACTGGAAACCCTGGCCGAAGTTCGGATGCGTCAGTACCCGAACGCGTCTAATCAGAATCCGAAACGTCTCCTATACCTCAGCCCGTTTTCAACTCACTAACTTTTCCTCTCTCGATTTCCTGCTGTTTTCTTCCTAATCACACCCACCCACCCACCCACACACACACACACACTCCTTCCGTACATGCAGTGGATACAGGGATGCAAATGTGAAGTCTAATTGGCATACCTCAATAGGAATTCACATACTTGGACGCTAATCTGAATCCCAATTTGGAAATCTGAGCACTCGTCTGAATCCCATTTAAGAAATCTGAGCACTACTCTGCATCCCAAATTGGATATCTGAGCACCCATCTGAATCCCAGTTAGGATGACTGAGCACTAATCTGAATCCCTAATCAGTACATCCCAAAACAAAATCCTAATCCCAATTTTGGGCGAGGGACGCCCATGCCTCCACACCCGCCACGCCCCAGCAGAGCCACTAGTGTGAGCAGTAATGAGCAACACACCACACATTCCCTGCCACCACCACAACCACAACCACAAAGAGCACCATTACCATGTTACCACAATCACCACAGTCATCACCACTACCACCGCTAGAGGGACAGCGTCTGGTGATGATCCGGTAGGCCAGGCAGTGGGGTAGGGTGGGGGGGATGGGTTGACTAATGTACGCACAGGAGTGAAGAAGAAGGAGAGAAAACACATGAACGTAACTTCATTTATGAGTTATGAGGTGATGAGGACAGAAGCAACAGACGGGGGCAGGGAAGGGAATTCAGGGGGTCATAATAGAGATATCACACTATTGTAAGAGACGAGGAGAGACACCTGTGAGGGAAGGAGAGACACCTGTATACTTCCATGACACATGAAGGACAGGACGTCACACAGCAGATGACTCCTGAGTGATTTCGACTCCCACAGGCAGGGCCCTCGCTTGTGTGTGCGTATGTGTGTGTGTGTGTTTCCATGCCTCTGTGAAATACATGAGGGTCCAGGACTTTCACGATAACCTGCACACATGTCTGTCACCAGCCTAGGATTATGTAAGTCAGCAACACAGTAGAGGATGATACTATTAGCCTGTGAAGGCCAGCTAATTCTGAGGCTGGGTGGTTCAATGAATAATTCATGGACACAGAAGGAAGGGGTTCCAGGGACAGAGTGGGATGGATTCCAGGCACAGTGTGGGATGGGTTCCAGGGACAGAACGCGTAAATTAGATCGTAAAATAGATTTCCAGATTGTGCCGAGGTCTAATGTAATTCCCGCTGCACCTGACGTATTCTAAGTCGCTGACTTTACGGTACATAGAGCTAATTACATTCAGGAGTGAAAAGATTACCTTTTTCCAACGTCCAGAAATGACATTCACGAGTTTAAGCAATGATTAATATTCGTAGTGATGGGTCTCAGGTCATGGCGATGGGTCAAAGGTCAGAAATGATTCCCGGTCACACAGGCAAGAAAACGCCACTTGGGCCGGGGCCAGGGAGGGGTTTAATGATGAGACGCGGGCGTTGAATACGCAACATTAAACGAAAATGAGAAGTGGGTGCTGAACACATGCTTTATGTAGCAGACGAAAGAAAACGGGGCTAGGGGGTCCACGATGCCAGACTGTATATGTGGTAACTGGTGATTTCTGACAAATTAAGACGTATTGCATCTGATTATTGACGGTAAACAGTGGCAACATAAACTCCTCTGTGTTTTCACAATATGGATTTTCTGTTTTCTCATTACTTTCTTGTCTCAATGTTACCAAACGATCCTCATCTGGACATGATCATAACGTTTTCGTCGGCGATGACTGCTGTTTTATTTGTGGTGATTTGCGTGCATTTCGACGACAGTTGAATTATTATCACTCCCGCGTAATTTGAACCAATCGCTGAAGGTCCGCCTCATCCTTTACTATGAATGATCAACAGAAGGACAGACAACAGAGTATCGCTGAACTTTTTGCTGTTGTCAGTGACTGGATGGTAACCCCTTAAGCACGACGGTACGACCCTTGAGTACAAAGCTACGACCCTTCAGCACGACGAGACGACCCTCGAGCACGACGAACGGTACGACCCTTGGGTATGACGGCCTGGCTCGTGATCTGACTCTTTTACGATATAGGTCCGGGGTCAGACCATCACACCCAAGGTCGTGTTCAGGGGGTCGTACCAGTGCCCTCGAGAGTCGTACAGTCGTGCTGAAGGGTCGTACCGTCGTGCCCATTTGGGGCTACTGCCTAGGTCTAAGAGGGAAGGACCCGGCCGGTAGGCCAGCTTGTTGCACGCATTCAAACATCACTCTCCCTACTCTTCCTCATTCTCTCCCACCCACTCTCACTCCTCCCTGTACTCTCCCCTCTCACTGTCTCTCCCATGCATTTGAGGTATTACCAAAAGGAAGGGGAGGCATCCCACTCCCTCCGTGTCAATATTTGCACCCCAGGTCTCCCCTCTCCCACCACCACCCCACTAGGTTGTCTCCCCTGATGGCCTCCCCTCCCACCACCACCACACCAGGTTCTCTCCCCTGATGGCCCCTATACAACTCTTACACAAAGTTTGGCAAAGATTTATGCCAACCTCCCTTGACAGTGACGTAGGCTCCCCACGCTATTTGTTTTCTGGCGATGTTTTTCGTGGGTGAATCTTAGTAAATATTGAGAACTGATTATTTATCACCAATGCAAATTAATCCTTTCTGTAAGAGGGGTACACTTTTTTATGGGCTAAGTTAGCTGTTTACAGAACACAGATCTTTAAACATGAGGCTGTATGCACATGCAGGCAATCGGCCCACAGGCAACCCAGCTGTTCATCTTCCCCTAGGGGTTGGTACAAAAATGGGTATCTGGACTGAGGTGGTGTGTGCATATGTGTGTGTGTGTGTGTTTGTCTATGTGTGTCTATCTGTCTGTCTGTCCGTCCAGAGCAGCAAAGACATGGCACATATATACAAGGTTGGGACGAGGCAACGCTAGCGTTGATACCTTCTCCCCGTTACACATAGACAGTAATCACATGCTGAATACAGACATATAAAGAAAAATGAAACGAAGCAAGGAAGTCATTAGAGAAGATGTAGAGAATAACTTTGTGGAATACGCGTGACGGAAGAATGGAATAAGGAAGTCTTGGAACTATTAATAAGGACATCATACGGAAGTGTAGAAAGTTGTGTGACAAAGGAGAAAGTTAAAAAAAATTTTGGACCTCACGGGAATAGAACTCCCTCTCAGTACAGTACAAATAGGTTATCACACACACACACACACACACGGTCCTTCTCGCTGGAGGCAAATGCATCAAGACCAATCTTTTGGGTCTTTAATTTCACCAATCGCCATCAAGTAACACCACACCAAACGACAGAAGGATGTTATCCGAACGGTCAACAAACGGTCCCGGGTAAACGTCTGTAGCCCCAGCCTGAGGGCTGCCACGGCCAACTGGTCAACTGCAGACGTACATGACGAGCAAACGACGAATGGGAGAGTGGGGGGAGGAGGAGGAGGAGGTCTAGGTGATATGAGACCAGGATGGCGGGAAACAAGTAGGAAGAAGAAGCTTATACACACACTCACACACACACACACACATATATATATATATATATATATATATATTTTTTTTTTTTTTTTTTTTTTTTTTT
>JAYMFT010042835.1:0-15543 GCA_038088735.1 Panulirus argus | reverse complement strand
ATATATCCTTCATGGGTTACCTACATCCTTCCGTTCCACCAAGCTGGCATCCTACACTGGGATCTCGCTCCTCCTCATGTCAGTAAGATACTGGGATTCTATCCTATGGCTCTGTGATCGTCCAAAACTCGAAAAAAAAAAAAACACCACAGCAGGTCATGACAAGAGAGACTACCCTTCCCACACGGGGCCAAACAAAGAGACTACCCCAGCCCACAGCACAGGGCCAATGCTGTTGCCGTAAGCCGAGCTCTCATCTCTCTAACGAATGGATAAAGCTGGCGAGAGAATCGCCCAATGAAAGCTTATGGAGTGACAACAATAGATCAAGTGGATGATGCACCCGATCTGACACTGAAGGCCAACTGATCAGGCCACTCTTTGTCCACGAAAATTAAGTCTGGAGGGAGACACTCGGCCATTGTGGCCACCTCGTCCAAGATTACGTAAACTGACAAAGAGTACGTCACAGTAGCAGTAAAGTGTGTTACACGGTGTTCTGACACCCTTTGACTCCTCTCAGGGTTACTGATCTCGCATGTTTGCCCCCCCCCCCCTCGACCCCACCCCACGTGAAGGTTACTGAGAGGAAGAGCTCACGTGACCCTGGCACAACATGGACGAACGTGCTGGCTTTGCCACGCCTCTCAAGACGGTGGGAGGAGAGCTGGAGGGTCACAATTGCAACACTCTCCTGTGCAACACTAACTGACAAGACTGCCACTCAGCCCACTCATCATTTGTCTCCTCCAAACCCTCAATACTACACTAGTTAGACCAAGGAATACTCGGCAAGCTGCTGCGTCACATGAGTATTGTGTGGCCATCGGCAACTCATGGGTGTGCCGTTTTGATAACTGCTTCTTTCCCTACACGTCTAAGCTTTGGAACTCTCTACCTTTTCATATGTCTTTCCCAATAACTATGACCTGGCTCATTTTAAAAAGCTGGTCTTTCATTTTCTCAAAAATTCGTAAACACTTTGTCTTTTTTTCCCGTTCCTTAATTCTCTTTCAATTAAGGCCCGGTCTTGATGTGGACTTTTGTCCGTGACTGGAGCCTTCAACATAAAAAAAAAATATATATATATACCCTGATTACTTTCCACTGGGAACAAACAAGCCAAATTTGCATAAATGGAACGCAATTTATATCTATTTCATCCCTGTCTCAGGTCTTGCCATTGTCCAGGCCAACAAGCCTATCTCTGACACCTTCCACCAAGCCTCCCGCTTGTAACGTGGTAATGTTGATATTCAAGCTATCCAAACACATCCCACACACATAACCATGCACTAACTTACCTTAAGTTTCGCTAAGAATTTCGTTACCTGCCTAACAAGCAAATGCCTTCATTAACAGTTTAACAGAGCAAACACAGCGCAATCTAGCATAAGCTATTTTTCTTTACATTTATACTTAAACCAAAGAAAACCATGACAAATGAACGCCAGAAACACACATTACGTTATAAAGCCAGCAATCTGTGTCTCATTCAGGAAATTTACCCTTGGTATACAGAAAATGACCAAGGCAATTTCTGTGTAGCAGATTGTCGGTAGCTGCGTCTTTTTCGACCTTAACGTTTCCAACTCATATGTTCAACTGCATGTCAGCATCTAAAACATTATCTTACGACATGTTTCCTTAATAACGTTTTCAAAATGAACAATACACTAAGATAACGGCCAATTTTTCTTATGAAATAAATAACTTATGTTCACCTTTTGGGAAAAAAATTGAACCCAACCTACGCCGCAAAGTTGGTTCACTTTGGATTTTGCTCCCGAGAGCTGGCTGCTTGTTTGTGTGCCCCCACCACTGGCTAGACCTCGCAATACTCAGCAAACTGCTGAGTCACATGATTACTGTGTGTTTGCCGTTGGCAACTCAAAGGTGGGCAGTTTTGATAACTGTTTCCTTCCATGACCCTCGAAGTTTTGGAACTCTCTACCCTCTCATGTCTTTCCCAATAACTATGATCTGGCACATTTTAAAAGACAGACTTTTCACTTCCTCCAAAATTCGTAAAAATTTTTCCTTGTCTCTTCTTTTTCCCTTTCATAAACCTCTATTTAGGCCTAGACTTGATGACTGGAGCCTACAATGTACTATCTATTCATCTATCACAAGAGAAAAAATAAGGATTATGAAAAACACATTCGTCATTCTTTATAAGAATTTTCTAAAGTATTGTTTCCATATTGGATTTGGGAGTCAGAGACGAGAGTCCCATCCCTGTGACCTCATCGCTGATTATGGGTGGAGTACCATGACATCATCAAACTGATGTCATCACTGCACACTTCCAGGAAATGCCAAGCGGTGCCAAAAATGGCGACGACCGCCAAATATGTGACGTTATCAGTAATCTGCCACTTAGAAAAAATCCTCATATCAAACACAAGTAAAAAGGAGAGTTAAAAACGTTATCAGTCAATGTGTCATAAGCCTTCGAATATAGCCTTCAATCAAGAAACAAAGCGGCCAAAAATTCGTTATCACTCATTAACTAATCTCAGGCGGGGACAATGGTAACAATCCTACTGACACAGCAAACACGAAGAATTCTATGAAATACTACATCTGAAATCCAAACGTGCTTTGGATGCACGGTTGAGAAGTTCAAGAGTGCACTGAACAAGTACCTACAAAGTGTACCAGACCAGCACGGCTGTGTGTGTGTGTGGAGGGGGGGGTGCTATGTTGGCCTGAGGGATGAGGCTTTCAACAGCTTGGTCGCCAAACGATCCAACCCAACAGCCTGAGCCCAGAACGGCCTGTAGGGGTGAAGACCCCATGACATCACAAGGTATTTAACCGATCCCTGAACATAAACAGCGCTAATATCTACTACTACCCCTGTCCTCAATTAACCGCTGTACTTAAACGCGTTTTATTAATCTTTTCCTCTTTAAGAAAACTAGTAACCGACATGGCACGGACAAAACATGCACCCAGTCACGGCCATCTCGGGTGAAAGGAATACCTGGGGAAGGAAAAGAACAAAAAAATCAACGAGAGTTTATCGGGTGTTTTTTTAGGCCTGATTTTATAAGATAAAAACGTTACTGTATATGCAGGAAGAGGACAGACGAAAGATGGAACTCTGGTCCATGAATTGCGCGTTGGATGGAAGGAGGTAACATAATGATCAATCCTTGAGCGGCTGGTCTCTTCATAGAAACAGTATGATGCAGCAGCCATAGCTCAGTCACGGGTCCAAGCCTTAGTAGCAGGGAACACGTGTTGACAGCTCACGTGAGGGTGAGCAACGTCACAGCGGACAATAAGAGGATGGTTGAAGAGAGGTGAGGCCTAGACAGTTCATGAGACGGAAGGATTTACATATCACTCAGGTCAATACAGAGGTGGAGGAATAGCTAACCCTGCAAATATGTAACTGCTGTTCACAAGAAAAATAATTACTGCATCCATTTGGAAAGCAAACTTTATAATGCTACTGGGGGTTTCCACGACAGCGGAGGACATGGTTATGTTACGTTCATATCAGTCCAGGGATGAACTGCAGTTTTGAAACTGAAAAGCAAAGACTGACAGAGATATAGGTAGAAACTGAGTTTTAGCGCTACTGAATATAAAAAGGTTAATAGTTCCCCATTTCAAGATATTGTACATCTTATCTGAACCGTCCTGATAATCTAAGCCCCTTAACCATCGGTACTACAAACCTCAGATGACCCGCCCTCATCTTATAAGTGTGACCTATGAACCTCTATCATGAATTGGTCAGCGTTACTGACCGTTACGCACGTATGGCTCACCTAGGATCAAACCCAAATAGGTTTGAATCCTGGGCGCAGCAGCCGGTCCACAGACCATCCAACTCTTAGCTCTCCCCTCGGGGCTGGTCGATTAAATGGGTACCTGGCAATGGGTACGGTATATGTGTGTGTATGTGCGCATGATTACATAACAGTCAAGGCATGATACATAATACATGGTTAAGAGACGGGACAACACCACTACACAACTCTCTCCCCGGAACACACGAATAGTAATCATATCACCTGGGACCTAGCGCTACCCTGCTGGGTTTAAACGGGTAAAAAGTAACTCGCCAACCGACAGCTGCGTAAAGCCTACCCAACCTGGTCCACGCCCAGGTTATGGGAGAGAAAAGGGGTGATCAGGAGTGGGTAGCAAGGATACAATGGAGCGGAAAGATGGCCGTGAGAAAGTGGGCAGGGAAGGATGGGACAGAAATGGAGGGTAAGGACTAATGGAAAGGAACAGAAGTGGGGAGGGAAGAAAGAGGGGGACACGGGGGATGTTGAAAGAGAGAATAAAGACAGAATAGGAGTGGCAAGAGGAAGAAACACGGGAGTGGTCGGTCGCCACGCTTCACCGGAGCATCACTCTACCCTCGGGATTATATTTGGTAACGTAGAACTTTAAAGAAACAAATCAAAAAGCCAGACGGCGTACGAGCCAACAAGCATCACTAATGAATGTAATTCAAGGTTCCTTATGGAAGGGAGACAGTGTTCTGCAATCTTTTATCCGCTCGTTATTTTGAAGTCTGCAAGCATTACATTCACGCCATGCAACGTCACAGTCAATAAACACTCTAGTATGACTATACGTACATACAAATAAACATTGCAAAGAGACATACAAATATCAAGTCTCATCAAAGGACGAGATTCACTTAATCTTGAATTCTTTAAATCGACAGAGAAATCAGCATATACAAAACTAGTACTCCAACTGCAAAATCTAGGACACAGCAACCTAACAGCTTATCATGCACGAATTTGCATGTTCTTGGGCTATCTCGGTGGTCCATCAACGCCTGAACGCCTCATCCACTTAGTATGTGGATACGCTTCCTCAGTGAGAAGGGTTTGTGTCGGGTGCTGGGATTGGCACAGCAAGTGTAATTATAAGTGAATCCCAGTTTCATAATACCCAATAAAAACCGTGTATCTGAATAACTAGTGACAGCATATATAGTTATTTGTGGACTTCGTGGTATATACCACACTTTTCCCGTAGTAAATGCGCGTATATCAGACACTCGAATTGTGCTTACTCAGTTCCGAATATAATACCATCCCTCTAATAACTTTTTACAAGTTCCAGTAATCCAAACAAACTTACATCCAATAATTAATTGTCACTCTCACAGCAGAAAATTTAGTCTAAAAGTATCAAGATACGTAAGTATATCACCAACAAGTCGACTTCCACGTATAGTGCTGCATATATCAAGAGACCTGAATGAAAGTTACGGCGCAGTTGTTGTCATAGCTGCTCAAAACAACAGCAGTCTAATCAGAATCAGAAGGATGGTATCCGCTAACCTTTCACAGCGATTCAAAGATGTCTCCAGGCATTACAGCTTTTGTTTCACTACAACCACTGAAATCTATTTGAATGCTAACTTGGCGAATATGTGTAAAAATATCTTTTGTTGAAGTTTACTGGAAACAGCACAGTTAATGTAAATATATATTACAAGGAAAATATGTAATCGGACATAGTGTAAAATCTCGGACAATTTTGGTTAATGTGTGAAATATTTGCCGTTTCACACATTGCTAAGGCATTCTATAAAATGCCTGACATGATACCGACAATATGGTCGCGGAGACAAGTTTATGCAGGGGGTAATTATCTAGAACATCTGAGAAAAGAACTAAGAGCTTAACATTCAATACTCGTACATTTCAAACTTTACCTAAAACTGTCCGGCATTTTACACAATACCTGGTAATACATATAGCTTGTAACATATACTAAATATTCTTTTTTGCATCACCTAAACAGTTCATATATTTAATGAGTTTCGTATTCATGTCTGTCCACATATATAACGAAGGTGGGAAACATATAATGAACTACTGTTAAGCAATTTCCACGTTAATATGTATCTGCGAATCCGGTCTTAAACACCAATAACAATCAGGTAGTGTGGCTTCAAACAATCACCGTTTGCTTTACCTATAACAAAAACAACTTAAGAGCCAGTGTTGTGTAGTGGTCCACACAGCACAAAGTACCAGCCAATTACCACAGGCGACCTTGCCAAGACAAGTCGCTATTTAATCTTTACAAAAAGTCAAATAACAACTAAAGTAATCACCCAGCTAAGTATATAGTGAACTAGCACACATGAATAGGAATACAACCTGCTTTACAAAAATCTTTTGAAAATAGTCATAGTACTTGGTAAGGGTGTCAACTAGTTCTTATTGCACAATTCAAAACTGGATATTCACTATTTGCCTCACTTTACCTAATAATATATTTTTTTTTCTTACGGCATACGTTACCATTATATAATATTCATGCCATCCGAAATTTTTCTACGCTGATTAAATTTCATTTCACTTTACACGGCATACAAAATCGTAATGTATACGTAGTTCAAATCTAATTGTACACGAAAAGGTGATAACTTGCATTATAAAACATACTACATTTCTAGATAATATAGTTCCGTTATACGGTCTCTCACTTCTCCTACTATTAGATATGTTCTCTCGCATTTTGTATATCTTAACTTTCTACGGTTAAAAAACCTCCGCTACCCTATCTGGTATACGTTGCAGAATTCCATACAAAGTCTCAGCTCGGCAGAATACCCCCGAGTGGCTAAACTGCAATTTCGCTTCGCCCTGACCGGCGCATATATCCAGTCTCACTTAGATATCAACGTCAGGGATTAACACAGGACACAACTTACCTGGACATTTTTCGGGGTCTTCGTCGCTACCATCCAAACAGTCAGCTGTGCCATCACACTCCCACAATTTGGGGATACAGTTGTCTCCAGTCTTGCAGCGAAAGGTGGTAATAGAACACGAGTTGCCCTGCGTCGTGGTGCTAGAGACCAGCCACACCAGGATACACACAGTTAAATACACTGTTCTGTACCAACACATCGCTTGACCCCTTCGCCAAGATCGCCCCGCACCGAGGTCCTCGACTCCCTTATGCTGGGAAACTGAGGCTTGCTTAAAGGGGAAGCTGGCCTTATTCACGCTAAACTGACAACCGATTTGGTTTTAAACACAACAATGCCCTTTTAGATCAACTGATTCACAAAGAAAGTCAATTCTTGCTGTAGTTCTAGTAGCAAACCACTCACTAATTCCGGAGAGATCTGATCTCGTCTAAACTCACTCACAGTTTCAGTGTGACTAATCCAGCAACGTCTGGCCGCGAAGCGTTCACCTCAGTTGCCAGATGCCACTGGCGCCACCTAGGTGCAAAATTTTTATTTTCTGGGGTATTACTGGTTAATTACTCGCATTCTGTCTTATTAATACACGCCATTAGAAACATTATTGCTAATAATACAAATATCTCCCTCATGATTTAGAATTAGTTTGGCAAGCAGATTGAATATTGTTAATGAAGCGCTTGATCGCAAACAGGTATTTTGAGATGTTTAATGAAATTCGCGTAAGACATTGTTTACATGTAAAAAAAGTAAGGCATATTGTTTACATGTAATTAAGTACCTATACCGATTTATTTAATACACAAGGAGCGCATCAAAATATCTTCAACTCTTTTCCATTCATTTAGTAATTATACCCATTTCATAAGAAATCTTTATGATTTGATACGACATATATCAAAACAGCTTTTATAAGATTAAAGTTCTACTTTTTCACAAAACCTTTGATAATGAAGGCTGGTATATCAAAGCACGCTAGACAAAATAAGCAGGAACGTGCTTCGCAAGTTGTGCAAAACATTGTAAGAGACATCTTTATCTGCATAGAGAGCTTCAAATCATTCCATAATCTCAACACTTAAGAGAAACTGATCGAAAAGAAAATTGTGGGTGCTAAGATCATGACAAAGTGGAGACCTGTGCGTCTTCTACAGCATAGTCTGCCCTGAGGATGTATGAAAAGAAAAGCAACATGACGATACATATCGATGGGGAAACCATCGCTCCTTCGCCGTGAAGCTTAGGAAAGATTTGACCGAATTTTGATCCTTCCTCATCTTACCAATGCTGCCAAAGGACCAAAGGAATGTAGTTTTAACTCAAGGGCAACAACAAAAATAGCAGACACGCATCTTGTCAATGTTAGAAATTGCATCTCTGGAATAACTGGCAACATTCACGGGTTCAGAAATCTAAGTCTCATTTCTGTTTCTCCTGCACGACAACTTCCAACCTACGTAAATATATGTTTGCTTGATCTTCGTTTTGCTTTGTCGATGGTGAATACCAGCTATAAGTCGTTATTTGCGATTCATTTACTGTTAGTCTACAGAGCGGGGAGATGAACGGCCTTGAGAAATCGATGGTAAGCATGATCTATGTTAACATCTGATTACCCGTCATTCACTCCGACGGGATGCGTTAGCCCTAGCAAGAGGGCATTAGGGCGATTGTGTAGCAGAAGTGATTATCTTGAAACATGTTACAGTTGATGCAACCATACCAACTACAATCGGCAAATACGACTCCTAAAATAAAAATAGATACGACGATCTACTGATCTGGCAACTCTCCAGGAGGCGCGGGCTCTAGCCAATCAGAAGCGGTGGGGCGATGTGACGTCATGGACTGTCACACTAGGTTGCCGCCCATGATTGTCTGCGTGGCACCCCAGACTTGTACCAATGTTTCGTCACGGCCTCTTCCTTCCTAATGCTACTTCCGTTATACACACCTGTTCTCCCCGGGCCGGGGTGATGAGGGATGGGGAGGGCTGCTCATGTTACAAGGAAGCGTGACAAGAGTAGAGGCAGTGGGCGCCAAAATAACATGGAAGGGGTAATGGAGACGTCACCACACATCCGGGAAGAATATCTTATTGATCGGTAATGTAGACCAGGAAATTCTTATGTCCTCATCGAGTGTCCGATGGCCGGCTGATGGTAACTGGTTTTGAAGTTTAAGTTTCAGAAGCCGAGGTTTATACTGGCCAACATACATCTTCCGGATACAGAATGCTGGCTTAATGTTATATAAGATGTAACAATCATAAAACCATTTTTCTGTTTCCACGGTTCAGAACATGGACTAGAATTCTAACCTACAGATGTGAACTGCACGATGGAAATCAGTTTTGACATCAAACTCGACAAAGAGACAACTGCTTCCCTGACCATCCTCTAAACAAGACAAGTATAATCAATAATATTTTACAACTTATGTAAATGTATATTTTCTTCAAGAAATGATGCTCTGTAAATGCAACAAACTTTAGACTACACTCACTACAGTCCACCAGGACATACTCGTTAATTCATCTGCGTCACTTCCCAGGTGAACCCCGTCCTCCATTTACACGTGCCCATTCAACATTTAGCTTTCTGTACCCTCACGGTGCGTACCGTGTGAGGGGGGGGGGGGAGGGCGCCCCGGCGACGGCTTATGGTCAGCTATACTGACGGTGGTACAGGGTGGGAGGGGAACACATGACACAGCCTGCCAAGTTAAAATAAGGCAAGGTATGGAAGCGTATGCCAAGGTAGCGCCTTGTCATACAACCTTTTAGGTTACGGAGGGAGAGGAGTTGGGGGGGGGGGTGTCCTCACTCTCTGCAGACACCCTTCCCCCTCCTCCAGGCAGTAGAGAACACGAGTTCTCTACTGCAGTAGGTGGTGATTCCAGGACACCACCTAGATTAAAGTCACCAGCGGACGTCAGGCCCTCCCTCGCCCTTTCCGGGGAGGTCTCTGGAATCGAGTGTCACCTGTTAGGAATGGTTGTGATGCATTAAACTGTTAGTGGCGGTGTTCGTTAAGCTTAGTTTCCCACTTAAAGCGGTGGAGGGCGCTGAAACTAGTTACATGTATCTAAAATGGTGTTAGGGCCAGTGGGCAGGAAACGGCAACGTGTTCTGAAGTTAAAATAGTCGGGACGAGTGACGCTGGTTGGTGATGCTGGTCGCCCACGATGTAACTGGTAACGATTGGTTGGTTGGTTATGTGGCCTTTAAGCCTATATACTGACTACCAGGGTCATTAAGGTTGTCAGCGTTATGAGAAAACCACCAATCGTAAAATGTACACCACTTGCACATAAATAAATCTGACGTTTTCATTTAGTAGATGAAACAAATAGTTCATAGTGAAACTGGTGGCCTGATGAAACTGGCAGTGTGTGTGTGTATGTGTGTGTGGAATGTATATCCAGGAATCTGTTGTATACTGAAAGTGCTCCGAATGCAATAGTTATACTAGAGCCATCGAACTGAAATGGTGATGTGTCGAAATATACAAGTGTTGAAATTATTGCAGGAGAGTGGTGTGTGTGGCAGAAGTTACATATACTGTCTGGTGAAACTGGATGATCATGTGCTAAAACTGGTAATAAGAGTTGAAACTGGTTTTATGTTGGTATGAGGATTTTTGTTTAAGTTCGTATGCTGAAAAGGAAAATCTACAGATTAAAGTTGAAATTACCATTTTCTTAAATGATGTTCCTTAAGTGGTTGTGCATGACAACATAATACTTACCCAACTGCCGTAGTAAACGTTATTTCAACTAGTGGTGTGATGATCTAATTAGCCTAATTGGTGGTGCCTGGAAACTCATGCTTTTAACACCTTAAACCAACTTTTCTTATTATTTTCTTATGGTGAGGAAATTGATGTAGTGTTGGAAGGTTTCCCGATAAGTTGCATTTTATTTTCTTCATCATGTAGTGTACTGAAATTATTACTCTAAAATTATTGCACGAAAAATAAAATAAAAAAAAATCTCTGATCATTTGAAGCAGTTGGTGCGTACCCATGACTGAGCGGGTGCCGAAGCAGACGGCCTCTTGTGACACCTGCGGTGTGGGGCGCTGGTCACGTGTGTGTGTGTGTGTGGTGGGGACGTGAAGGAAGACCACAATATAGATGCTTGTGTGAGAGGCAAGCGTTGTCGTTTACGGCCCACAGTGCTCCGTGTTTGGCCACGGAAAGTGGTCGTGTGTGGAAGATGGCGGCGTGTGTCGTCCTGGAAGAGGTCGTGTTTGGTCGTGCTGGCTGGTCGTTCGTGAGAGTGAAAAAGAGCCATGTGGCGGTCTTGGTCTCTCACTGGTCGTTTGTTGTGTCGTTACTGGTCGTGTGCAGGGGAGCGGGAGGCAGCTGCTTAAGTCTGGTGTGTGAGGGTCGGTACCAGTATTGGCGCCTCTGGTTCTTCTCTCGATATTTCGGGTTCTTAGTCGCTGGGGAGAGCGTGTGTCGAGAGGTTCCTGTGCCTACCTTATGGCTTCATCCTTACTGGCGAAGACCCTGACGTCGTCTACGTAGCTGATGACACTGTGTCTGGGGTGGCAGTCTCATCTGGGTGAATTCTTACTTCAAGAAGTGAAAACAAAACAAGGTCAACACCCGACCCTTGTGATGCGCCAGTTTCTGCGGTCTTGTCTTCAGCAGGCATTTACTGGCTTGACCAGATCCCTCATTACCTTGAAAGCAATATTGACAGATGTGCTACTGATAGATCAGACTGAAGTTGTCAGCTGTGAGTTCAGAGCGGTGTGTGTGTGTGTTTGGTTCCGTTGATGCTGCGTCACCGGGTCGAAGGTGGAGACACTCCGACATTAGGTGAACGTTCACAGTTGCATATTTGTGTGGGACACACCTCGCTGCTGACGCTGTCTGGCTGGATGACGTCAGCTGCTGACAGTTACACTTCTGCGTACTCCCAGAGTCTGGTGACAGGCTGGCGGAGGGGTTTGCTGTAGTATAATGTTCCTTCCGGAGGTTGGGGCATCTGATGCGCTCAAAGTGACGCACTGACTGGGAGGGTAAATTTTGCCCCTTGATCGACCCTCACCCGTAGGGGTCTATCTGCACCCAATGGGGGGCATACCACACAGTACGAGGCATACCACACCACACGAGGCATACCACACTACACAAGGCATACCACACCGTACGAGGCACACCACACTGCACGAGGCATACCACACCGTACGAGACATACCACACTACACGAGGCGCACCACACACGAGACATACCACACCGCACGAGGCATACCACACCGTAAGAGGCATACCACACCACACGAGGCATACCATACCACACGAGACATATCACACAGCACGAGGCATACCACACAACACAAGGCAGAGGCATACCACACCACACGAGACATACCACACCGCACGAGGCATACCACACCACCCATGCCATACCACACCACACGAGGCATACCACACATCACAAGGCATACCACACTGCACGAGGCATGCCACACCGCACGAGACATACCACACAGCACGAGGCATACCACACCACACGAGACATACCACACCACACGAGGCATACCAGACAACATAAGGCATACCACACTGCACGAGACATACCACACCACACGAGGCATACCACACAACATAAGGCATACAACACCACTCGAGGCATACCAAACCACACAAGGCATACCACACTGCACAAGGCATACCACACCGTACAAGACATACAACGCCACACGAGACATACCACACCGCACGAGACATACCACACCGCACGAGACATACCACACCAAACGAGGCATACCACACAACACAAGGCATACCAAACTGCACGAAGCATACCACACCACACGAGACGTACCACACCGCACGAGGCATACCACACCACAGGAGGCATACCACACCGTACGAGACATACCACACCACAGGAGGCATACCACACCACACGAGACATACCATACCGCACGAGACACACCACACCGTACGGGCATACCACACTGCACGAGGCATACCACACTGCACGAGGCATACCACACCGTGCGAGATATACCACACCACACGAGACATACTACACCGCAGTAGGCATACCAAACCACATGAAGCATTCCACATCACACGAGACATGCTACACCGTACGAGGCATACCACACAGTACGAGGCATACCACACTGCACGAGGCATACCACACCTCACAAGACATACCACATTGTACGAGACATACAACACCACACGAGGAATACCACACCACACAAGACATACCACACCGTACGAGGCATACCACATCACACGAGGCATGCCACACCGTACGAGGCATACCAAACCACACAAGGCATTCCACACAACACAAGGCATACCACACCACACGAGGCATACCACACTACACGAGACATACCACACCACACAAGACATACCGGACCGCACGAACCATACCACAGCACTTGAGGCATACCGCACAACACAAGGCATACCACACTGCACGAGGCATACCACACCGTATGAGACATACCACACTGCACGAGGTATACCACACCACAAGAGACATACCACACTGCACGAGGCATACCACACCACAAGAGGCATACCACATCGTAAGAGACATACCACATCACACGAGGCATACCACACCACACGAAACATACCACTCTACACGAGGCATACCACACCACACAAGGCATACCATACTACATGAAGCATACCACAACGTAGGAGGCATACCACGCCACATGATGCATACCACACTACGAGAGGCATACCACACCACACGAGGCATACCACATCACACGAGGTATACCACACCATGCGAGACATACCACACTACACGAGGCATACCATACCACACGAGGCATGCCACACAGTACGAGGCATACCACACCACACGAGGCATACGACATCACAAGAGGCATACCACATCACACGAGGCATACCACTCTACACGAGGCATACCACACTACACGAGGCATACCACAATACACGAGGCATACCACACCACACGAGGCATACCATACCGTACGAGGCATACCACACTACACGAGGCATACCACACCACACGAGGTATACCGCACCGTACGAGACATGCCACACCGTACGAGGCATACCACACTACACGAGGCATACCATACCGTACAAGGCATACCACACCGTACGAGGCATACCACACCACACGAGGCATACCACGCCACACGAGGCATAATACACCGTACGAGGCATACCACACCACACGAGGCATATCAAACTACACGAGGCATACCACACCACACGAAGCATACCACACTACACGAGGCGTACCACACTACACGAGCCATACCATACCACACGAGACATACCATACTACACGAGGCATACTACATCACACGAGGCATACTACACCACACGAGGCATATCACACCACACGGGGCATACCACATTGTACGAGGCATACCACATCGTACGAGGCATACCACACCACACGAGGCATACCACGCCACACGAGGCATAATACACCGTACGAGGCACACCACACCACACGAGGCATACCAAACTACACGAGTCATACCACACCACACGAGGCATACCACACCACACGAGGCACACCACACTACACGAGGCATACCACACCACACGAGGCATACCAGACTACACGAGGCATACCACACCACACGAGGCATACCACACCACACGAGGCATACCACACTACACGAATCTTGTCATCATCTGGTTTCATATGTGACTCAACACTGTTAGCTGTGGACACAAAGTTCACGTTACTCTGCCATCTTTCTTCAACAATTTCAGACCTGTTAGCACTGGTCAGACCTGTGGCCCTGATCACTGGCCAGACTTGTGTCCCTGGTCACTGGACAGAGCTGTGGCCCTGGTCACTGGCCAGACTTGGGGCCGTGATCACTGGCCAGACTTGTGGCCCTAGTTATTGGTTCTTTGGGTGGAGTGACCAAACTTGAGAAGCATATTCTAGGTATGGCCTAGTGCAGGATATGAACAGCTTAATAATAATTCTTGAAGCATAAACTTGAAAGCTATTCTGGTATTTGACAGGAGACAGTTTGTCACCTCAACTTTTCTCCTAATGTGATACTCTCTCTGGCCACAGGTTAGGACGATGTTCACTCGCAATTCCCTCTCACACACAGCATCCTGAAGCTCGTCTCCTGCTTAACTATAATCATACAGAGTCCATCTTTCACTCCGTCCCATCTTTATTACTTTGCATCTACTTGGACTGAACTTCATCAGACACGTATCAAACCAACTTTGGAGTCTGTTTAGGTCCCCTTGTAAGGTGATGCAATCCTGCTCGCTTTCTCTTCCCTCGTGACTTTTTCATCATCTGCAAACATAGTCAGGTGGGAGTCCATACCTACTGGCAAGTCATCTACATATATCAGGAAGAGTAACGGTCCCCTAACTCAATCCTGTGTGTGTGTGTGTGTGATGACATGGTACAGACATACAATGTTAAGAGACGGGGCAACACGAGTGTAAAACCCTCTCCCCGCAACACACAAATAGTATCACTCACCCACCCACCCACACACACACACACACACAAATGGAAACAATGTAACAAAAATGTAACCATAAAACTAACAAGTCTTAGAAACTATAATACTGCGCGGGCGCTTTGATAATAATCATAGCAATGATGATGATGATGGTGATGATAATAATAATAATAATAATAATATAATGATAATAATAATCATAATGACAATGATGATTATGATAATATAATAACAATGTTACTACTACTACTACTACAACTTTTCTTTTTTTGTTGAAGGTTCCAGTCACGGACAAAAGTCCACATCAAGGCCGGGCCCTAATTGAAATATAGAGAGAATTGAGAAAGGGGGA
>JAYMFT010042824.1:0-15543 GCA_038088735.1 Panulirus argus | reverse complement strand
CTTCCCTTTTAGTCGCCTTTTACGACACGCAGGGAATACGTGGGAAGCATTCCTTTTCCCCTATCTCCAGGGATATATATATACATATATATATATATATATATATATATATATATATATATATATATGAGTATATATATGTGTGTGTTTGTGTAATCAAGACAATTACAAGATGTTACCACTCTTCCCACTTCGTAGTGATACTGTATATCAGTGTGGTATATCGATTAGCGTTCCTATAATGATCCATTTACGGGTCGCCCAGGATAGAGTGAATAGGTTCGAATCGTAGTTGCGGCAGTCGGTCCACAGTCAACCTAGCTGTTTATATATCCTTAGGGGTTGTTTAATGAAATGGGTACCTGGCTTAGGCTAATATAGCTATAATATATATCATATATATATATATATATATATATATATATATATATGGCCAGCCTTTTGTTTGCTCTGTTTTTTAACGTATATATATACGGCATGATGTAGGCAATTTGTTGTGGTGTACGGGGCGAAGTAACTGGAGAAGAACGCACGCTTTTGTTATACACCTCGCCTATAGTCACCAGCAGCTGGTATACCATACTATCTGAATGCCTGTCACTTGATGCACCACAATCACCACAACACTAGCACACTTACAACCACCTGGGTCACCACAGTTCTGGCCAGATCACCATCCCTCAGTTCACCAGGTTCTTCATAATAAGGGACGGGTCACTACCCCCACCATCACCAAGATCACCACGCCAGTAACCACTCACCAAAATACTGACCACATCATAAACACAAGGTGTACTAGGGTCACCACAGGACTGGCCAGGTCACCATCACTTGACTGTCCAGGATTACCAGAGCAATAGCCATGTTACCACCATTAAGCGCATCAGGTTCACCAGAACGTTGACCACATCACCACAGCGATATTGTACAGTACTATGGCCGCCGCTGTACTGGCCAGATCATAAACACCAGGTCTTACAGGTCAGCAAAACATCGACGGAGTCGCTACCGACAGCTGGACCTGGATATTTATAAAACCACTTACATTCACCATCACCAGGTATATACAGCTTCAATGTTCCCATTAGCAACTTCCAAATTTTGTGTTTCCCCGTTATAGAGAAATTTTAAAGTTAAAGGTAGTTAATTACCTTGTAAATTACGTTTCTAAACTAACCAGGAACCAATTACTTTTTCCAGGGTAGCAACACAGGTGAGAAAGGGGAAAAATATCGACGAGGAAAAGAAGTGCGCAGAATTAATTACCAAAATATGTCTGAAAATGATCGAAGTGATGAATGATCGGACAAATGAATTAAAAGATAAAGAAATGAAAAGATACATCAGCAGAGATAATCAATTAATGACTTAAGTTACATATGCCATGTGTGTGTCCTAGTTGTATGTAGCCTGGCCTAAACATGGCTTTCAATGGAAATACTAGGGGACAAAGATGACATATATAGTACCCTATTTTTCAATTACTAACACTTATCTTTGTAGTTCAGAAGTTAATCATCTTGGGTCACACATATCTTCGTATGTATAGCAAGAGGCCCACATTGGCTACTGGTTCCAACTGTGCTTAGCCTTGCCCAACATGAATTCATAGACTAAACAGCGGGGAAATATTGGTACGTAGGATAATGCACTTTTTTCATTCATGAATAACTAGCATTGTAATTCAAGGCTCAATTCATCCTGGGTCACTCATTTCTCTGAATGGCTGTAAAGGGTACATCTTTCTATGGGTCCCAGTTGTATATAGTCAGATTAACTTGACTTTACTACCAAAATAAAGGGTAAACTTGGCACATATACTAAAGCAGTTTTTAACTAAAACTATTAGTTATTAGCGCCACAATGAAACAGCTAAATTATCTTGGGCCACTCAATTCTCTGCGTATACCGTATAGGGCTTAGCCCCTTTATTTGTTAAAGCTGTGCTTAGCTTGGGTCAACGTGGTTTTTAGTGACAAAAGAAACGAGGGCAACTAAGACACATATGGTGACGTATTTCTAATTTACTAATAGTCACCATTACAAATCAAAGAGTAGATCACCTTAGGCCACTTATTTCTCCGTGTGTAACGTAAATGTCACATTCGTCCTAACAGCACCATATGTAGTGAATATGGTTCAACATGGATTTCATATTAAAAAAAATAAAATGAGCAGAAAATGGCAGATGCAGTAATGCGTTTTCCAGTTGCTGAAAATAAGCATTGCAATTCAGGGGATAAAGGATTTTGGGTCATTCATTTTTCTGCATAGTATTAGAGGTTCATACTCTCTAAGTGTTCCACCATTCTGCCAAATCCAACACGGATTTCACTGTTAAAACAGCGGACGAAATGACATATATCGGGGTATTTTTTTTACTAATGAGAAATTAACACTGCAGTTAAAGATAAGATCCTCATGAAATTCTTAATCTGTAAAGAACATATCCTTTCTATACGTTCCAGCTACAACAGCCTCGAGCAACATGGATTTTAAGGGCAAAACTGGGGGCAATTATACACATTATAAAAGAAAGCTAAAGTCAATTTTGGCCACTCATTTATCTGTACATACTTTGAGTGGCACATACCCCACGTATATGTTCCAAATGTATTGATCCTGACCCACCATGGAATTCTCTAGCAAAAAAAGAAGGTAAACAAAGCACAAATGATAAAGTATTCGATGATTTTGCATAATTAATGCTGCAATGTGAAGGTTGAGTCTTGTTAGGCAATATCTTCTTTTTTTGCACACACCGTACGAGGTACATCCCCTCTTTGTGATCTAATTTCATTCAGCCAGGCAGCGAAGAGTTAACTGGCAAAAACTGAGAGCAATGAAGACATACATAGTTCTATATTTTTATCGTATGAATAATCAGTTATAATAAGAATTCTCATTTAAGGGTTGTCATCTTGAATCACTCACCTTTCTGCATATACAGTAAGAGGCACACCTTCATATTTTATAACTATTTGGCTGGGCCTAACATGCATTTATCATGCAAAACAGGAAACAAAATGGCATATATTTCTTTTCATTTTCGTTTATAATTTATTAGTTTTACAGTTCAAGAGTTAAATCATCATGAGGCACTCATTTTTCTGCATACCCCTACGGCGCATTTTATTACACTTCTGTGTGTGTCTCATTAGTATCTATCCTGGTCGAAGATGGATTCTTGCTCTGGTAAAAGAGAGAGGTTAAGGAAGGCACCTTCACCAAAGTATTTTCTCAGTTATGAAAACTAGCATTGCAGTTCCAGGGTTAAATCATCTTAAGCCCCTTGTTCCTCTGTAGATTTTGGAAGATTAATTTCCTTTCTAAGTCTCCCAGTCTGTATTTACACTGACTCGACAAAAATTTGCATGGTAAAATATCATGCAAAAACTTGTCACTCGTAGGAAACCAGTTTTCAAAAAATGCATAATTAGCAATGCAGCAGCTAAAGAGCAAACTTATACTGGGATCACTTATATCTTTCCATATACTAAGAGCGGCTCGTCCTCCTTGTGTGTCCCACCTGCATGCAACATGGTTCATCACAGATGAAACTGGCAGAGCAGGAGACAATCATGGCACACATACCGATGTCTTTTTTTCAGATATGAAGAATTAGTACTGCAGCTTTAAATCACCTTAGGTCACTAATTTACTTGCATATGTTGTTAAGAACCTTTCTTGTCTATGTGTTCAAAATGAATTCATCCTGGCCTTGCATGAATTTTGCTGATAAAATGGAGGACAAACATGAAACATTTAGCAATGCTGATGTAAATCTAATATTTCATAACGGAAAAATACTTTGGTATAATTGCTATCTTTGCTCCCTGTTTGAAAGAGTAAAGTCTTTGTCGTGACAGCCTGCTGTCTACAACTGGGTAGAGTGAAGTGGTGTATCCATTGCAGTGAATGCAAAGAAATAACTGCTCCAAAATTAATTTATCCTTGAATTACAAAGATTATATCTCATCGGTAAAAATGAATATGCATTACCATATATTCCACTTACCACCTCGATTTGCCAGTGAAATTTGTTTTCGTAGGCTATATGGAACTAAAATACATAACTATAAAATGTTCCTTACACTACATGCGGATAAATGAGTGGCCCAAGATGATTTAACCCTTGCATAGTAATGATAATCTTTCATTATGAAAAAAATGCTCTAGTATTTGTTCAGAATTTTCTCTGTTTTGCCAGCGAAATCCGCGTTGCACTCAGCCTTTTACGACTGGAACACAGACAGGATATGCCATTCAAAGAATTTTTTCCATGTTGAGATTTAACCCTTGAACTGCAGTAGCAATCACCAATTGCCATAAGTCATATATTCTGTAAGTGTCAATTTGGCCCTTGTTTTGAGTGAAGGTCATACAGGGCCAGGCTAGATACAATCAGGTCATACGAAGGATTTTTACAATGAATGCGGAGAAATGGGTGATGTAAGGTGAATTGGTACCTGTAATGTAGTGAGGATCATTCAAAATTCAAGAGATAATTTGGCATTTGTATCATCTTCACCTTCCATTTTTCCACCGAAATCCATGCTGGGAGAGGCTTAACACAGCAGGAATAAATGTATGTGAAACACCTCGGATATTGGTTAAACAGGATTCAGTCCTTGACCTGTAATACTGTCTGTTCATAAAAAAAGAATACTTTAGCTAACGTACCATGTGTTCTCCCTGTTATCCAAACTGGGCCAGACTCGACACAACTGTAGCACATATCGGGGATATTCCCCTTAGAGTATATGGATAGAAATGAGTTGAATTCCTCTGCAAATTAATCAACACTGAAAAATACTTTGCCACATCTGGTAACTTTGCTCCACTTCAACAGCGAAAACCGTGTTTGGCCAGGAAAAAAGGGCTGAAACATGCAGTGTATGTAGAGAAATAAGTAATGTAAGAAGACTTAACCCTTAAGTTACAATTCAGAGAACCGTATGTGCCATCTTTAACCCCTAGAACGACAGGGAAATTCACACTGGGCCAGGCTGAAGAGAAATGGAATATACAGAAGGCATGCACCCGTTGCATCATATGCAAAGAAGTAAGTAGCACCTAATGATCTAGTCATCAAACTAAGATGCCAAGTGTTCTTACTTGAGAAATTCATTATCGTATGTATCATTTTTGTCCCCTTTCTTTGCCACTGAAATCCGTGATCGGTCAGGGATAAGTACAGCTGAAACACTTAAAGAGGATGTTCCCCTTACAGTAATTCAGTTATTGACAAATAGGAAATACAATATCATAATCGCCATTTTTGCCCTATATTCTGACACGGAAATTTATGTATGGCCAGGCCAGATGTAATCTGATCACACAGAGGGAACGACCATCGTACAGTTGAACGCAGAAAATGAGCGACTTAAGACGATTCAGCCACCATCTTAGAGGTAGTTTGGGTTCTATGAAGCAGCAACGCTTACTCAAAGATCAAACGAGAAATTAATCTTCCCTGAATGTGTTAGCGGACTGTCATACTACATTACTGTCTTTGTTGCCTCTCCTGTCTCAATATAGAGACCGAGTCGTTGAGTGGATGGTTCTATTTGATTACAGTTTATTGTCATGTGTGAAAAGCGTCTTTTTATATCTTCGACCATACTGTCTTTTTTATTATATATGTGGCCTTAAAAGTCACAAAATTCTTGGCCTTTCAGACTCAGTATTGGGCGCCAGAGGATGTGGGGTGGCCAGAATCATGATATAAATTATCGGTGATATATGGTGACTGGTCACAATAGCGTCCACCCAAGCCTTTAACTTGCTCTTTGTGTCCCGACTGGAGCTTAGCGACCCTTCACCAGACCATGGGTGCTGGGGACGGGGCGATGACGTGCAAGGAATGGAGGTGGACGAATTAAACGAGAGGAAGACGCAGTTGGAGTGAGGCCAATGCGGAGCAAAGACGGAACTGCAATGGAATCGAGAAGACGAAGGGATGGGGTAGAGACGAGCAAAATGATGGGACACAGTCTAGGGAAAGGACAGGATAAAAATGAGGGTGTGACGGGGAAAAAGCTAATCAAGGATGGAATAGAGATGTGGCAAGACTAGGGTCGAGACAAGGTATGGATGAGGTAGGGACAAGACAGGGATAGGATGGAGATGAAAATGAGTTTGGGTGGAGACTAGGAAGAGACAGGGTAAAGATGAGGCAGGAGGTGGGTAGAAACGAGGTATGGACAGCATACAGACGATGCAAAGATCGAACATAGACAAGGCAGAGGCGACGGAGAGGAGGGAAGTCAGACAGCAACAAACAACTGCGTCCTTTTGGGGATGTTTGTGACAGCAAAGAAGTTAAAAGCACCAGAGAGAGTAAAAAAAAAAAAAAAAAAAAGCAGTTAGATGACTTGAATTTTTTTTTCTTTTTTTTTTCTACAAAGGAGCAAATAGCGTCGGTCGTGGACTGAACGTGAGGTACTCGTCATCTGGTTTTAAACGTACGTATGCTGTTATTTTCAACTATTCTTGTTGGCACATCATCTTATACCTCAACAGTCCAGGTGAAGATGCTCTTTGCCTCACTGGAATTGAAAACCTACCTATGTGTCTGAATCCATTGTTGCTTGTGAAATCAGACCGATCTGATCTTGGAGAGCTGCCTTGATTAAGATCATCGATGTCCATGACGATTCGGAATACCCGCCCTGAACCACCTCTTCATCTCCTCTTTTTTCCGAGGTGAATGAATTAAGGTTACTTAATTGGTTCTCCATGCGCAGCCACAGGCCATTGTACTTTAAAGAGAAATTACGTAATTGTTAACCCTAAATTAAATAGACATCAAATATACATATTTCCTTGCCTGATTATGTAATTCTTGTATTCACTCTATCTAACGGTGACAGAGAAAACACATGAAGCGTTTGTGTCTTGTTTTGAGCTAATCATGTACGAAGAGATGTGGCTCTCGATAACATCGGCATCACTTCCGTGCAGGTAATAAAGATGACCATCGTAGTAAGGTACCAGTAGCATTAGCTTACACACCTGTCCGCAAAGACATCAGACAGAGAAGAAATGCTTTATAAACTGTTAGTAGAAAACTGTAATGAACGCAGGTTGACTACAGTGGGTGCTCTTAACATACAGACAACGACGCGAGGACTCTATCTGAAAATACATGTTAGTTTTGTATCTCAGTTCATTGAGATACTTACCTGTGACATAAGTATAATGGGGTTAGTTCTAGCTATAGACTAGGATCTCTCCGAAAATGTCGTGGTCGAAGGATGGTTTGGTGCAAGTGATCATCGGCATATTATATTTGAGGTAGTTCTCAATGCTGAATCTGATTTTGAGCAGTATCACAGCCGGGGAAAAATCACCAAATTTTAAACAAAATCTAATGATCTTCACACTGACCTTGACAGAATGAACTGGAACATCAAAATTTAAAGCGAAATGGACGTAGCTTTTGAGAAAATCAATAAGGAGTTCATAGCAGTTCAGGAGACAAAGTGTGCCACTGTGTAACTCACGATCGGGTTCCGAAACCAAGCCAAAGTGATGAACCACTGCAATGCAGGACTGGCTGATGATAGTACACAGGAAACTCAGAGAGAACAAAACCTAACATGATAGATAATATTACGCAAATCTGCGTAGGTTAGGAGAAATCCTATATGTCGAAGTAAGCAGCAATATGAACGGTGCTAAATTGTTGAATAGAATAGCAAAGGAAGTTCGAATTAATCATAAACGTATGCTAGAAGCAAGAGTCAACACCCTGGCCGTTGGTGCAATGTTTACAAAAAAAAAAAAAAAAAAAGGCCATATGGTTGAAAAAGATGGAAAGCCGTGGCAATGATCTTATAATGACGTCTTTTTCCACTTTTTGCTTACCACTGAAGCCATAAATTTTGCCCCAGCTCCAATTCCATTGCTATTATATGGGCACAATTTTGCAACACATCGGCATGCATGTTTAAGATATACGAGATAGAGGAGAACGGAATGAAAGCGAATTTGGTAAAAGGGCAGATTCTGAAAAGTTTCATTCGACAATAATGAAAGAATCTGCAAAAGAGAAAGTTAAGCCTCTGACTGCTCTTCTTAAGACGTAACCTGCTACAGGGGAATTCTAATAAGAATGAAAGTTTGCTAAAATAAAACAAACATTAACAAAGGTGAATGTTTTCTTGTCCGATATCGTCACCCAGGTTTTATTTAAAAGGCATTTTGGAAACAATTACTTGAGACGAGCCCGTAAATCCTTTAGGGAATCAAAGTTCAATCATCTATACTCAGTGTAGTTTTCGTCGCATTAGTTCATGCTGGCAGATCTCCTTAATATCTCTTCTAATACAGTAACATGTTATACAGTTAAAGAAGTGCTTAGAAATAGTTAAAAGCCTAAAAAAAGATACGCTTCCTAGGTAAGGTATTTGAATTCAAGTCTAAGAAACTAATTTATTGTTTTAATTATTCACTGATAAATCCCTAACTTCAGTCGTGTGTCCGGTTATCGTCACTGCTTAAGCGAATGCATAGACAGAACGGATGGAGTATAGCAGTAAGCTACTACGCAAATTCACAAAATGAAAAACAAATTCTTTGTCAACAGATCCTCAGCTGAAAAACGATAAAAGTTAAGAAATAATCTAATACAATTACTCATGTTCATCAAAGGCTTCACCAGTCTAGATTTAAGTGCATAGGTAAGGTTAAATCAGTCTCATGTCACTCATCAACTCAGCCTGCGTGTACGCAGGATAGCTGAATGCAAGTCACATTCCAGTCGGTTTCTTGTTCTTCCGTGGTACTAAAGCGATTTCCACACTCGTAGTCTGACTACCCACTACATGTTCTACTGCGTCTTAGCCATGTTGTGGAAATTTTCCATTATTACAGTAAAACCTCTATTCGGCGAAGCTCGATTCAACGGACTTCGAAAACAGCAGAGGATGTTCGCCAATCCTAAGAAAATAGTCTGTATTGAAATGGATTCGGTCCGACTTTGGTGCATGAGCCGCCTGGTGTCGTCCTTCTCACACCCAGTTCGTTGACAACATTGTTGATACTGCGCATGCTTTTCTTTTATGTCAAAGTTTGTTTTTGCATTATGAGCACATACAGTGAACAAAACTAAGCAACTATGGTCCAAGAAGATAATAGTGTGAAAAGAAAACAAAAGAATTTGGTACTTGAAATCTCATTATCTATATAATTTTGCAATGATCAGTATTTACTGACAATAAGATAAGGTCATTATCGTATTTTGTATATTGCATCATAATAAACCATCCGGATTTAATGGACAACCCACATTAATGGACATCCCTTTTCCTTATTCTTCCGTTAAATCAAGGTTATACTGTACTCCTCTTGAGAGTTAGTGACTTAAACAATAACATTAATCCCACCGTAATTAAGGAACTTAGCTGTGGTTACTATGTCATCGCAAGTGAATACATTATCATTCTACTACTCTCATCCTACGCAAACGTATATGAAGTAACATTCCAGTAAAATGCCAGAGTATATACCCAGAGATAATGCAATAGTTCGAGTCGTATTCGCCCATTGATGTAAGAATTTTCGACCATAACTTCGTGACTACTTTGTGACTACTTCCCCTACATAACTTACAGACATGATATTGTTTGAGGATGACAGTTTTTATAGACATATGGAGATCGGCCAGCTAAAACGCCCTCAACCATTTTAAACTTTCTTGAATGTTCTCCTCCAATTGCTGCCTATTAGGAATCTAGTATGTTGATAATTCTTTCTTTAAATAAATGGATATAGAAGAGTGCCGCGCTTGAATATCCAATGCAACAATGTCCAAAAATCATGTGACAATCTAATGGTGACCAGATCTGGGATGTTGGTGCTGGAAGTTATAAACATCTCTCAATGTTTGTGATGTGAGTAATGACATCTGGGAAGTATATCCACGAAGCTTGGCCCTGAGACTCTATATCACAAGACTGATAACAATTATTCAAACGGGAAGTAGTCGTGATGAAAGTTTAATCAATGTCGTATGACTTACTCAAGGTTGGAAGAAAACTTGGGTATGAATGTGATGATCTTAGAAAGTTTGTGGAGGAACAACAAAACGACGCTCGAGGAGAACCTGCTGATTAAGAGATAGGGATAGAGAAAATAAAACAGGGAGAACTATAGAGGGAAAGTGGGGGGAAAAAAAAGACAACTTGAAAATCTGGGCCATCACACGGCAGTATCGCAACTCAACAGTCATCGCCCTAACCCTTCCACCGAACCCTAAACTACGTACTCGAATATACGAAACAGACAAGAGTGCGATAGCGACACCAACCAAGAGACGTTTGAGAGGTCTTTTGATAAATCAGTAGGCATGAGACGACTAGTCTATCTTTTGGAATACTTTACTAATTGGCGAGTCTTTGAAAACATGCAAGTGCCTGCCATGCAAGTGTCTCATCTTGATTATTGTGTTCGGTTTACGTCAGTCTGCTTGACTAATTACAGAGAAAAGATAAATGGAGGAGAGCGGCAAGCTACCTAGATGATTTCCTGGACTGAAAAATATATCTGTTAATAAGTGACCCTAATTCAAATGTTGAAGGATAGTAGGTAATTTGATACAGGCATTCATATCTATCCAGACTTTGCCAGTCTTGATCTAAGCATCAAATGTAAGTCTACATCATTCTAATTTTACTCAATAACTCAGCCTGTTTTCACGCAACTTAACCTAATGCCATACACACACGATTTTGTGATACCTTCACCTTTGTCATTGGTAATGAACAGATTTCCGCACCTGTGGTATCTTACTAAGTATGTTCCGTTGGTTTCTATCCACGATATGGGCAGATACCTAAACTACTACAAAATAGTCAGAGCTTTACTCAATAAGGCTAACACCACAGTAGATACTGACTTCATCTGTGGCCTCTTTGCTGACTTGACACAGTATCACCCAAACTTAACTCATCTTACACGAAAGTAGTCGAATTTACAGTGATTTGAAATGCCAATATACATACATACAAAGCTAATGCAGTAGTTCGAATCCTATACACCAAATGATAAAACAGTTTTCTACCAACATTTCGTCAGTTTTTGCATTATCTTCTTAAACACTTCGTCCGAAAAACCTACACACGTAGTTTAGCTCACTCCTGGTCACACAAGATGGTAGGCTTGGGTCTGACGGACGTAATACAGCTTTAGGGACGCGTACAGAAGAAAACGGAGTGCTAAATCACGCACTCTATGCCATTTTCAACGCCATTGGATCTTCTGCTGCCTACAAAGAACATAGTGTGTGACTGAAAATTTAATATATATATATATATATATATATATATATATATATATATATATATTCTTTTTCATATATATATAGGAATGCTTTGTTCAGACATCAACGCTAACAATGTTCAAATAGCCTGTATCAGTCTCACCTGCCCAGACTCAGGATATTGGTGCTGGGAGTAACAGACGGCTAAGAGATAAATTTACGAAGTCCTGAGATTCTATGCCACAAGACTAATCACAATTATTCATACAAGTTTTCGAGATGATTTGAGTATTAGACACTGAATTGTGGTTATGAAAAAGCTTGAATATGAAGATGAGAATCTCAGAAAGCTTGTGGAGGAACGGCAGGTGGAAGCTCGAAAAGAACTTTCTAAATTATGAGAAAGAGAGTAAAAAGACGCTAGAACTGGACAGGAAAAAGGGAAAAAAGAATGAACCGGAAAACCTAGACTTTCACAAAGCAGCACCGTGAGTCATGCGGCCATCGTCCCATCATCTGCACTGAAACCCAATCTAAGTACATAAACAAACAAGTGAACAGCGTTGGCGCCTACCAGGGGAGGTCTGCAGAGGTACGCTTCAACGAACCAGTAGCCATGAGCAGACCAGGCTGTCTAATCAAATACCTCACTAACTATTAAGTTTATAAAACATACAAATGTCTTTCTAGTGATCAGACTGGTAACTATGACGGTGTGAAGAGGGCTATCCCACTCCAGCTTATGCTAACAAAATATGGATATCGTTGGAAGTTTAGTAAGGCCAGCCTTGACAAAGGAGATCGTAGTGCAAGTTACCGCTGGGATATGGCAGGACATAGACCGATGGGTAGATCTCTTTGGCATTATAATCATGTCAGAGGTTCAGACATAATAGCAATGATGACATAACCTAAGGCGATATCAGAAATGGTCATCTTTGAAAAAAATACTATATCTTTATAAATGGAGAATCACTCTTTAGAACCCCAGTTCCAGCAACAAAAAAATACCAATCAAAGTAAACCCTCCCCCCAAGTGTCAAAACATCAAGGACGCTCAGGGAAGGAGGATGTTTCCTGCGCGACAAGATAAGACTTTTGGCTCGTGACAATCCTGTTTATTCAAGGAAATTCCAGGGTTCTACTGCAGCACAACTTGCTCGAGTCAGCACTGACAACAAGCAAGAGAAATGGTCACTCTTCCCTCAGGTGGGACTATACCTTTGATAATTATAATCAATCTTGATTCTATGGAGTATAGATTTTCCGATGTTCAAGGCGACCTCAGCGACAAGCGAGTGAGTTTACTACCAAACAACGAACAGTGGCATGGTGATGAAGCACATGACGTCCTGCCGGGGCAGATCACGAGTCGTATGAAGAAAAGTATCCTTATTAAATGAACCGTCAGTCGCCCGTGTTCATACCTTAGCGCCGTGCTGCGCAGGTGAAGTCGACGCCACCTACATGAAGAACGCCATCTCTGTGACCTGGTCGTTGGAAACATCCCTGAAGGAGTAACTCTCCTGATGTGTGAGGTGGCGATGATGGTGGAAGCAAGTCGTCAGGAGGGTATGCCTGGTCTGGAAAGGGAGTATTTCGATGAAGCGACTACATTGGTGTCTGACCCTACCTACCTTGGTTACAGTGACCCCACTTACAGGAGAGAAGAGTGTCGAGCGTGGTAAGATACCACTGGAAGCGTGGAGACCAGAGGACAGAGGCGATGGAAGAACAAATCCTTGAAGCCAATGAGGGTGGCCAGAATTCATACTAGGACACCTAAGGATCTCCGCATTTTCTTGTACATGCAATGAAACTGACGCGTCCTCGAACACCCTTGTCCAGGGAACTCTCAGCCTAGAGAGAGAAGGCTGATAATCATCTATGATAAGGTATGTGTACAAAAACGCAGGGAGAAAGATTTACTATTTCCCCATCCATGAATCCTGGATGGGAGGCCACTACCGTGTACAAAAAGCTAGCGACAGGTTACTGAATAGTCAGTCGATACCTCCGTCAGGGGTATTACTGATTTTGAACATCACCAATTAACTGTGTTATGTGACACCAGTGATCTGACTTTGAGTTGCAATATTCTCTTGTCGTGATTTTGTCCATATATATCTCATCATCTTAAAAGTAGCGTATCCTTTTTCATCTTGCTTCTTAAGCGTGGTATTGCCCGTGACTGTGCTCTAGGAGTAAGTTCTAGTGTGATTGTTGAGGGTTTTAAGTCCTCTTAATCACCCCCCGACCCTTGGACCCATGTGACAGAGAGTTGTCACTTAATGTATCCATGATGTACTTGTGTGTAAACATATTTGAACTTTGTTTCGCATGGCGATTACTCTAAATCTATCGTACTTTTGTTTCCATTCCCCGCACACAACCTTACAGGTCATATTCCCCTGGGATTCTAAAGTTCACAGAGAGTAACAGCTACCCTGAGGCTTCCCCAGCCTGGGACTACGTTCTTGTGCAACCTTCAACCTCTAATTAATCATTTCACAGTCGGACAGCTTAATAGCCTTCAGTAAAAAACAAGATGCAGGACCAACTTGACCTGATCTAGCTTATTAAAGAGAGACAGTCCAAACATGTCATAGACAAGAAAAACGCTAATCTAAGTACTGATCGTAAGATACCGTTACTTCTGCTCGCTGATTCTAGTAAACTGTTGTTCTATTGGATTAGGCCATCTACGTTCATTTGAAAGTTAGAGAGCTTGAATGGAAGGTAAAGACTTTTCAAGAAGGAGGCAACGTGTTTCATGCCACTCTGTTAAAAGCGTACAAGCGTACGCTACGCCGAAGCGTAACCATCGACGCCAAAGAGAACAGTCACCTCACAGGGCAGTCGCCCCACAAGACGTTACATAAAGAGGGTAATCCTCGCCAATGTTCACCCTGACCAAGCCTACACATTCGTGCAAAACCCGACCCACAACCTAACCATCAACCCTACCAAGTCGCCACACAGTATGAGGAGATGTAACGAGAGCAACCCAGGCCAATGTTCACCTTAATCTAAACTTCAAGCTCACAATCAACCTCACCTCATCCTCACATTTACCCTCACCCTCAACCTCACTAAGCCGCTACAAATTATAAGCTGTAAGAATAAGAATCCAAGTCAATGCTCGTCCTAACCTATTACGAACCTTACTATGTAACCACACAGGGTAATTTGCAAGAACAGTCCAGGCAAATGCTCATCCTTAACCTAGCCTTCAACTTCGCCCTCAGTCTCAGCAAATTGCCACACAGAACAGTATGCAAACAGCAATACAGGACAATCCTCGCCCTACCTAACCATTAACCTCACCCTTGCAGGTACAGTTGAGGTAGAGGTTAACTCTGTCCTGGATTACCCTATCTTATGCTGTGACTTTGTTAGGCTGAGGGTAATATTAGGGACATAGTTGAGAGTTTCTCCGTGAATCTGAAGGTCAGGTTAGGATTGGCCTGGGATGCTCTCTTTACACATTGTCCTCTTTTGTGACGATTGTCCTCCAGGGCCCCAGTTCTACTTCGGCACTGTGGCCACTTTGTGGGTTTTAGGGTGCGGTTGAATATTAACTTAAGGCAAGCATTGGCTAAGATTGGTAGTCTTTATCCTTTACTCCAGTGTGGCGACTTCGTGAGGGTGAGAGCGAGGTTGAGGTTGAGATTGAGTTTGAAGGTTATTTTTGCGTGAGCATTGTCCTGGATAGTTCTCTTTTCATAATGTCCTTTGAGGTGTCTGTCCTCTTCGGGTGCCGGTAGCCCCTGACCCAGTAAACATTACTAGCCTCCAGTCTCCAGTTCGCGGGCATTACCACTATCCTTTTACCCTCTACAAAATATTCGTGGTGACCTCTAGATAAAATACTATCCCAGAGTTCACTCTTCGTATAACTTTTAAAAATCTAGGTCACCATCAGCCTGTAAATGCACAACCCATTGTCCTCCACTTCTGCCATGTTCGCTGTGGAATATTCTAGTGATACTAGAAATTGAATTTTAGGATTACCTTGTCGTCAAGCATATATTATTTCTCTCCCCATACTTTGTCGGTTAAGTTGCCTCTTACATTTTTCATTCAGTATGTATCCTGGAAAATTATACGTTTTGGATCATACAGCAATGTATTGAATGAAGCAGTAATGCTGGAACCTGACAAAACAACTTCAACGTATTATGTTGTGCACCCAGATTAAAGTCTCTCTCTCTCTCTCATATATATATATATATATATATATATATATATATATATATATATATATATATATATAT
>JAYMFT010042813.1:0-15543 GCA_038088735.1 Panulirus argus | reverse complement strand
ATATATATATATATATATATATATATATATATATATATATATATATGTAGAAATGAAAATCACACTAGTCCGTGATGAAGTGCCTTTCCTACATCAGCGAGGCAGTACAAGGAAACAGATGAAGAAAGAGCCATCCACTCATATACACACCCATATATGCATATTACAAACATATACATATCAACATATACATACATATACATACACATGCATATAAACCTATACACATGTACATATTCGTACTTGCTAGCCTTCATTCATTCCTGGTGCCACCCCGCCCCACAAGAAACAGTATTGCCACCCCCTGCGTAAGCAGGCTAACGCCAGGAAACAGATGAAAAGAGGCCACATCCGCTCACACTCAGTCTCTAGCTGTCATGTGTAATGCATCAAAACCACTGCTCCCTTTTCACATCCAGGGCTTACAGACCTTTCCATGGTTTACCTCAGATGTTTCACATGCCATGGTTCAGTCCACTGACAGCACATTGACCCTAATATACCACATCATTCCAATTTACCCTATTCTGTGCATGCCTTTCACCCTCCTAAATGTTCATTCCCCTATCGCTCAAAATCTTTTCGCTGCATCCTTCCCCTCCAATTTGGTCTCCTGCTTCTCCTTGTTCCCTCCACCTCTGGCATATATGCCCTCTTTGTCAACCTTTCCTCACTTATTCATTCTTTATGTCCAAATCATTTCAGCACACCCTCTTCTGCTCTCTCAACCACACTTTTCATTACCACTCATATATATCCTGCTTTTAAAAGAAGGCAACTAAGAGGAGCAAGAGTGGGGGCTGGTTATCTTTCCCCCCTGTATTACTTTCCAAAAGAAGGAACAGAGAAGAGAGCCAAATTTGGATCTTTTATCCTCTAAGGCTGTCATCACTTCTGAACACTACCTCACTCATATGGGAAGTAGCGAACATATATGTGTGTGTGTGTGTGTATGTGTGTGTGTGCGCAGGCATAGGCATAACCAAACTCTGCCTGCTGTGGTTACACCAAAAGTGAAAAGTCATCTTTTAGGTGGCTTTCTCATTGGAGTACAATCCCATTAAACTTCACACTTGAAAGGAGTCTCTCCTTTCCCTGCTACTGATTGTAGCACAACCTTTAAGTTGCAGGAGCCCTTGGAAAAAGGATTCTAGGGTTATATAATAACAATGAGATTATCTTTTTTTCATAATTCACCACTGTTTCCTGTGATAGTGAGGTAGTGTCAGGGACAGATGAAGAAAAGTTGTATCCCCTCACACCCATTCTCTAAATGTTATGTGTAATGCACAAAAACTGCAACTCCACAGACCATTATATATATATGTATTTCTCCATGTGTAATCATATATATATAGATTAGTTTACTGTATGAATCATATGAAGGTGAATGACCACAAAAAGAATTTAGTTTTGAGTTGATGACAGTAAGATGTGTGTTTGACCAGCCTATTTGTACCCTATATTAGTGCTCACCTCTACTTCACCTTGAACATAGAAATTTTCCTTACAAACATGAAGATTGAATTCAACTGATTTTCATGATTTACATAATACATTAAGTTCTGGGCATTAATGTCTTAGTATCCATTTTTATGAAAAGGCAATTATGTCACATTTTCATAAGGTAAGATAAATTTTGGTTTGCATCTATCTTTATGACATAATATGTAACTCTTTTCAAATACATAATTTTTCCTGCCCTAATCTGCAATCAAACATATATCTTTAAAGTACTTGCATCTGTTCATAATGTTCAATGACAATTTGTATCTCTCTCTTGATCCTACAGTGTCTGCCAAAACCTTGTCTGCATCCCCATACATTTTCAAAGGTGATGTCACACTTACATTTTAATACTTTGTCATCTCTCCTTTGGCCATGATTATCACATGCAGACATCTGGGCATGGAACTAGTAAGGTTCCTAAAGTATTCTAGGGCCATGTATTGGGACTACAGGGCCTTGATCTGAATGAGGTGAGGCACTGATGAGGTGCTGCAGGAAGCAGCTGTCTGATCATGATTTGAGCACTTGGTGTGCCTAGAAATCTCACATGTACCCACATTTTCTTGTTTCCAAACGAGTATTCAAGCTTTCTTGTTTTTAGAAAAGTAAGAGCAAACTAATTTGAAGCACAGGTGGTACAAATACAGCACCCAGAAGCAAAATTCCCAACATGAAGTGGCAGCATTGTTCCTTCAAGATAACCTAGTACTCACACCATTAGAAAAGCTAGTTTCAGTGACCAGAAGTCCAATGATTTCATTATGAGAGTGTCATATGCTTGCATCCACAATAAATCTTAGCTGTGTATCACCTTAGAAAATATACTGGGGTTGGAAAATGTTTTTGTAGATGCTGTATGTCTTAATGTCTTTCAGTTGAAGATGAATGGTGCATATAAAACTGCTTTTGACCATCTTCAAGTGGCAGTTCTTGACAGGGTTCTATGAAGCTGCCTGCTTATCATTGCTTGTAACAATTGTAAGTTTTCTTAATGCAATTTCCCTTAGTATTCAAGAATCTGTTTTTATAATTACTTGATCTTGACTTTTCACATACTATCAGTCAATATCTGTGTTTAGCTCACTCCATCATTTCTTGTTCTAGCCCCTCAACACTCTGGCACATACTTCTCTCAGCTTGCCAGCATTTCCTTATATCTGACATTGTATCCTCCATCATGCAATAAAACTATCCTCCATCTACCCACGTCAAATCAATTAGTAAATCTCATTCCATCCTTCCAATCATTCTGCCAGAACCTGCTTAATCTGCAACAACTCCTGTAGACTTCCATCCCTCATGTGCTGATTTCAAGACTCTGGAACACCTCCTGTAGCCAAATAAGATCCTAGGCGAGGAGGTGCCTGATGGAGAACAGTAATGCCACCAGAGACAACAGAGAGGTGTGGGTAATGGCAGATGATCCAGCATTCTCACACACTTGGCTCCCTGGGGCATACTTTACACATTTGAACTGTAGGATAAACAAGAGATTAAGATCTGAAGTGTACAAGCTGGTGATTGCCAGAAAGATGCTTTATATCAGTGACAATGTATGGGAATAAAGATGTAAAGAAAAAAATATATTAATATCACATAAAGAAAAAGAATAAAAAATACATGAATTTTACAAGTTAAAATACATATCCAAGTAAATAAATTAATGAAGCAGCAAGTAGTCAGTAAATTTTTCATGAACATAGTCAGTATGACAGTGATTTATCTAAGATCAGATTTATCCAAAAGTAATCATCAGGACTATATGAATAACTATGTACATTACAGTACCTTTTCAGTCAAAATAATATGAATAGATAAGGAAATTAATAGAAAAAGAGGGGGAAATATGTGAAATTCATTCACTCACTAAAACAGGCATATATCAACATCAAAAAACAATAACGTAAACTTGCTACATTAATAATAAAATCAATGGGTAAGTAAATTTATGACCACCACGGAAAATAATGAAGATAAAAATCTGGTCATCATTGCTTAAGAAAAATGCATAAACAAATAGAAATCTCCTTTAAATCATATGATAAACAGGAACAAATAAGAAGAATTAGCTCCTCTTTAAACCAATAAAAAAAAAAAGAAAACTTTTGGTTACTGAAACAATAATATTAGAATATGAATTAACAGAAACAGACATGGCAGTGAACACAATTGTAAAAAATACAATGAGATTTCCACATGTTAATCTTTACACAATTAGTAAGCCCTTATTCATAAGTACTACAGCAAAGTATTTTCAAAAGTGGTAGATATATGGAGAAACATGGCAACCTGAGGCAGGTGTGGCCATTTCCCTACACCTGAAAAAGGAAAGACATAGTAAGCTTTGTAAGATTAAGTATGGTTTCTTCTCGTGCATAACATGCAGATTTATACGGTTTTTCTCTTGCTTTACTATCATGCAGTTATATTATATAATAGCAGTGTCTGAGCACGACCAAGAGGACACTAGTTGCATGCAAATGTTTAGGCTAACTAGAGTCACCCCGCTGCACAATGAAAACACAAAAATACTTCAGTCTGTGCTCAGAGCCTTAATATTTACATTTACAGTTCTATATACTGTCTTGCTCTTATTCTATGCGGGCACAGTACTTAATTCCCATTCATATGGAACTCCGCAGTCCTGAGGTTACACACTGTTCCCAATAGGTCCTGCACAAGATGGGTAGCTTAATGGTGTTCAGTTTGATTTTGAACATGGGTAAAACATGAGTTGGAGCAGAGGTAAGGGACTGTAGCAGGTAGCATCAGGGAAGCAGTAACAGACAGCAGCAATATCACCAATGGTAGTAACAGCAGTGGCAGCAGCAGCAGTCAGTAGGATGGCACACACAGTTACCTCAGAAGCAGTAAATTCCTGGTACCAGATATCCAGGTGCCCCCAGAGAGATGCTTTCTGGGCTTTTCTTGAAAGTATTTCTAGGTAATGTCATCTTCATTATGATGGACCTGTTCCTCTGCCATCACCACTGTCACCGTCATCTCTCATCATCATTAATCTCATTGCATGGTAAGGAAAAGAAGCAATGGCGTAGTGGTTTCCTCACCAAACTGGCTGAAAAGCTAGCATACAAAGTCATGTGGCACTAATTAGCAAGTTTGAGATTCCTTACCGCAGTTCCAGGCGACAGTGCACAACACAGAACATAAGGAGGCTATGTGATAATCCTTTGTCTTTTCAAATTATTGGACACGCGCAAGTTGTCTTTGCCAAATGATGCTTTACGAATGATAAACAATAAATATGTATTCAGGATGTGTGTTATATTCTCTTATCACAAGTTTTCAGATCTTGACAACAAAATGTCCTGGATATAAGTTTTCAATAAATATTTTACAAAAAATATTAAAGCCTTATAATTTATGAAACTAAAAGATATTATTTTCATAAAATCATCCAAACAAGAATCACAGTTAGAATTATGGTTCCATGAGCTGAGTAAGGTAATCCAGAGGCAGTGCTACTTGGGTAGCTGACCTCAGTGTTGTCCTTCATTCCATGCTGGGGCTTAGTTGGTGCCTCAGTGTTTACTTTCACACTGCTGAAATTTTGTTCCACATCTGCAACTGTACTTTTACCAACCATTTCTAAGGTATTGAAAGAATATTCGCTATCAACCAGAGGCTGATGCTGTTCTGGTTCCTTGTCAGCTTGAGGGTGGAGCTGTTCTGATTCCTCATCAACCTGAGGCTGATGCTGTTCTGGTCCCCTGTCAACCTGAGAATGATGCTGTTCTGATCCCCCATCACCCTGAGACTGATGCTGTTCTAGTTCTCTATCAACCTGATGCAGATGCTGTTCTGGTTCTCCATCAACCTGAGGCTGATGCTGCTCTAGTTCCCTGTTTGCCTGAGGCTGATGATGTTCGCTCATTGTAGAATTACTCACCAGCTTGGAGATTGTTCCAGGTCTTTCATGGTCTGTTTCCTCTGAACTATCATCCATATCACCAAGTTGTGACACCCTTGTGTTGCTGATGGTGACAGGGCTAGGAGTTATAGTGGGTGAGAAAACACCTGCAATATCTACATTCTGGCTCATGCTAGTAGAACTGGTAGTAACTGCAGTATTTACAGTTTCCATGACAGAAATCCCTATTTCTGTAGAGGTATTACTGAAGTCTTTGCTTTCAGAGTTTCTCCTGCCAGGCAGTTTCATTCCTCCAATATAATCAAGAGGCCATCTGTTTTGGGTTCCCACTGAGGCATCATACTTCCCCTCTGAGGATGAGCTAACAACTTCCAGACTGGTCTCAGCACTTCCTTGATAAGAGGAAGTCTTTATTATTCCTACATTTGATGATCCAAAGCTGGAATAAAGGCGAGGTATAACAGGTATGGATGACCATTTATCACCTTCAGGAATCACAAAAGTGGTGGCTCCTGTTGGCTCATTGAAGTGTAAATCCATATGAGAGCCTGAATTACTTGAATGTTCAACATGTTCTGACATAGCTATGTTGGGTTTGACAAGTTTTGTGCTGTTCAGATTATCTGTTTGCTCCTCAGGGTGGGTTTTGTGGGATGTTGTAATAACTTGTTGCTCTTCATGTGATATCTGATTATCATCTGCACTTGTGCTATGAGAATTAGAATCTTTTGTATTTTCTCTCATTTTGATATCCAAATTGGGATACTGATCCAAGAATATGTCATTCTCCACCTCTGTTGATATATCACCACTCTGGAAATTAAGATTTGTTGGAGTAGGATTTACCAAAGGTACAAAGTCTGATTCTAGAATATCTAGAACTACAGGAGTAAAGTTAGCCACCAACCCACGTGCAGCTTCCTGTTCCTTCCTGATTCTGATAACATATGGGACAGGTGTGGGTGCAGGGAACACTGCCTCTCTTACCTCCTCCTGAAGACGACTGAGGAACCACATGTGGAAAAATTCCTGAGGCAATGTGGATGGTATGAGCATTCTACCATCAGGCAATGTGGGTGGCACAAGCGTTTTACCATCAGGCAATGTGGGTGGCATGAGTGTTCTACCATCACCACTCATGATACTGTTTGCTTCCCCTCCACTTGATCCTGCTCTTCTTGTTGAACTTTCCAGGATCTCTCTCCAATCCAATGAGTTATCAGTATTAAACTTGTTAAAATGGTTTCTAAAAATACCAGCATCATCTCTACTAATTTTATAGTCAGAAGTATTCAAGTCTGATGTATGATGATGTGAATTATTTTCATTATGGTAATCATTTCTATCATAATGGTATTCATCCTCCTTTCCCACATTAACATCTAACTCTGAGATAGCACTGTATTCATGCATCCTACCTGAAGTCATAAGATCACCATTGTTGTATGTTGTTGATGATACAGTCTCAGTGTGTCCATGGGTCATGCTGGTGTTGTATTTCTTAATTATCTTTTCTGTTCTAGATGTATCATTGGCATGTGTTGTGCCTCCTGAACTGAGGTCATCATACTTGTATGTTGTTGCTGGTATGGAAGGCTTGTCATACATAGCTGTCTGGTCAGGGTATGCTGTATGGTCATCAAACCTTGCACCATGAGTATCGTATGCAAGTGTGGTGTCTTCTGCCTCATAGTCATTGTAGTCATAACTTGTCTCTGGTATGGAAGACTCATCATATGTAGATATTTGAGCAAGGCTGACATTATGATAATCATGTGTTGTCCTCTGCATTTCAGAAATGAACCTTTGTCCATTTCCTGCTTCATAAAAACCTTGGAAATCAACTGTGTTAGGGATGTTGTATTGATAATCATAATCATCATTACCTGTGTACACAGTTCCATTGTTACTCTTCCTCATTTGACTTATGTTGCTTTTTTTCATCTCTGATGTACCATTCTCAGCTCTATAAGCTGATGTGTGACTGTTATTTTTCTCTCCTGATATGTTTTCAGTGTCAATAAATTCTATTGCAGTCTGATTTGTTGCAAGTAGTGTAAGAATGCCTGAAAAATTATTAAAACTATGATCCAGAGACTTTAAGGTGCTGCTGAGAACATGCTCACTGCCTCCTTGCTCTGTGCTGTCAATATTCATTTGAGTTCTTGATGGATAGTGTTCATCATGAACATTGGAATGAGTCTCCCTTACCTCTTTAAATGTTGTGGCCCTTTCCAGTGGCTGGTACCTTGTAGCTTGCTGTGCTATGGTACTACCGCTAGTTGTTGGTGTTGGTTGTAGCTTGCTACTAGTTCTAGTTTCCAGCATTTTGTCATTAGATTCAAAAAGATTTGATGACTCCATCATCTCTGGAGCCTTTTCACTGAAAACGTTGTCAAGAAAAATTGGAGAATCAGTTGTCTCTTTCTTTGCATTTTGTAATACAACAGATTTTTGCCAGTTATGCAGGTCATCTGTAGGTGATAATAAGACTGAACTACTTGGCACATGGATGGCTCGAGTGGGTGTGACACTTATCCATAGCCCCTCAGTGTAATTGACTACAGGAGTTGTCATAGGCAGGGGACTGGTAACTAAGCCCTTATCTTCTCTATCTTCCCAGTTATCTTGCTGAGTGGAGTTATTCTTCCACTGTTCATATATCATGGTTGAGGTTCTATCAGCAGCAACTGTCCTTAGTGTTTCTGATTTACTTCCCTTGTTTACTCCTGAGGGATTCTGTTCCTCTATTCCTCTTGATCTTTCCACATCCTTGTCAGTCTGGGAAGGAGATAGGCCACGAGCACCATTACTACTAGGTAGGTTAGAAGCACCATTACTACTAGGCAGATCAGGAGCACCATTACCACTAGGTAGGTCAGGTACAATATTACTATTAGGTAGGCCAGGAAGACCATCACCACTAGGTAGAGGGTTTGATGTGGTTATGTGATGACTCTTTGTGATGGTGGGTGTTGTTCTTGCAACAATCATGGGAGGTTTACTGGTCACGAGCATGCCAGGGTGGTCCAACCTGCTAGAGGACACTCGATGCTTCTGTCTCAATCTCCTTCTTGGATTTTTTGTATTCCCATTCCTACCTCTTTGGAATGGTCTTCTGTTGCGGCGTAGTTTCCGTCTTCGCCAAGGTTTTCTAGGTGGGTTTCCAGGACTATTCCTGTTTCCAACACGTCTGATATGGTTTGTGCCATTTAGGCTATGGCTTTGATGACCTATAACACCTACTTGACCTGAAATTCCTGCTTTACCATAAGTGGAAGTTCTCAGCAGCCTTGACTCTGATGTCATTCTGGAGTTATCAATAAATGGTTTTTCAATAACTTCTTCATATCTAAGAGTGCTTAGAGGTGGACTTGCAGTAGTTACAGATCGATTTGTTTTGGTAAATCCAGTTACTTCACGATGCTGCTTCTGCAAGGGTACTTCCTCAGTGTCTGTAAGTGGAATCTCTGACATGTGACCCTCACTAAGTTTGATTGGGCGCCTTGGCTTGTGATTCATTCTGCCTTTAATAAATCTTCCTTCTTTACCAACTGAGCTCATTGTAACATTTCTCTGAGATCTTTTTCTTGTAAGTCGTTCTTGGGCTACTAAATGTGGTCTCCTGGATCTTCGTTGACCGGACCGTGGCCGTAAGTGTTTTCGCCTGTGTCTGATTCGTGTTCGGCCTCTGGAAAGAAGAGGCAATTTGTATTCTGAGGATGGTACGAACCGAGAGTGTTCAGTATCCCCTCTCATGTGCACATTTCTCCTGCTAGTGGCCATAATGATCCCAATATCATGGGAGGTGGTGGCATTTCCATGAATATCTCTTGCATCATTTTCCAATACTTTGGATACAAAAGGAGAATGTGCTCCTTGATTATGCCTGAGTAAATGTGACAATAGTCTAGGTCTAAATGTTAAAGATGAAGTTGAATTGACAGAAATATTAGTCAAAGGTGAGTGGGAGTTAAGATGTGTTGTTAATACTGAGCTGTCAGTGTGCTCTTTGGGTAAGAAAGATGGGGAGCTGTTGCGAAGTTTCAGCGAAGATTTTGAAAGCTCAACTTGCCCTGATGATGCATTTAGGTTCATATCCGAATGTGTTGGACTCTCTGAGTGGTCATGCTTGTGTCGTCTCTCAGTTGAGTCAGGAAATACTGGAAGAAAACTTATATCATCTAATTCTGCATACGAGTTTGGTTCTTCCTGGCCATGCAACTCTCGTGTCTTAAGTTTATGAAGCATAAATTGGGTTACTTGGCTAAGAACAGTAGGTGACTGTACCGTTAATGAAGCACTAAATTTAGGGTCATCATCTGTCCCATCTTCAGTGTACTGCATATCTGCTTTTACCAATTCTTCTGAAGCTCGCATTCCCCTCAAACTGTTTACACCTACTGACTCTCCATCACTACCTTTGAGTAATACACGAGTAGCAGGCAGTGAATTCATGGGTTTTATTGTGGTCCTGTGCATGAACGTGACTACAGGGGGTATCAGTGAGGTTGGATCAGGGTCAGCCAAAGAGTGAGGTTGTGAGGTGAATGTTGTGTAGGGGTGCTGTGTGGTGACATGTCCAGACTGTTCCAAGAGTAGTCTTTGGCTCTTGAGCAGTTGTGTTGATGGCTGTGATGTCTCTCTGTCTGCAGTCTGGAGGGTCAAATCTTCAAAAAGATTCTCCAGAGTGTCATTCTTAAGCAATTGAGAATGACTTGATTCTTGGGTTATCTGTGTGGAAGTACCAGTCACAGAAGTGGAAGCCTCATCAAAGTTCCTTGGAGCATCAGTGGAGGATTCTTGCAAGCATGAGTGCAATGAAAAGGAAAAAGCTTGACATATATCCTGTAACATAAAATAATGAGCAGCTGTATTACGAATGAAAGGCTTCTAGATCTATATATGTAAAAAACTAGCTCACACTACCATACACTAGATCAGCTAAATCATTCATGATTGAAATGAACTGCACAGTTATGTGGTTACATCCAGGCAGGGGATCTTAGGGCACTGTCGACTGTGCCCATACAGTGTGCCAGTCACTTCTACAGTACCACTCCTCCAGTGGTGTGATGAGACAAAGCAACACAAAATGTTCAGTAATCGTTGACTTCATTCAGCAAGATGTGCTCTGGGCAGGGACAAACATGACTGGTGTTTGAATATGTGATACACTCTCTTGCAAACCTTATTTAACAAAATATACTTATAAACTTTGTGAAATCAGGCCACACCACTGGCACGGGTGGAAAACATTGAAACTGATACAGTGGAACACTGAAATGGGATTCAGGGAATTCTAGCAGTGAAAGGCAAAGAATATATGAGGCAGTGAAATTAGAGAGACTATAATATATGAGTGGCAGTGAAATTAAAGAGACTATAAAACAATGCATTTAAGCATCAGGTGGCTACCATGTTCATGTCTTACCTTGCTATCCTTTGGGTGGAATCAGAGAAAAAAAAACAAAATGAGTATCATTGGTCATACAGTGCTACATAAATTCTAAGACTGTCTCATTGGGTATAATCTTTTTAATGGTTATTTCATATGTAGATTAGTGTATTGTACAATTAATCTAAGTTTTAGCTATGTAGTTCCTTACTAATAGAAAGCATTGCATATATTCTCAATACCTTGAGTAGTACAGTGCTTTACATGCATAATACAAAGGTTTTCAAAGGCCACGTCACCAGAGTTTATCTTCAACCAGAACAGTATTATCTCCTTAACGATAAACAACACATTTCATTCTCTCTCTTCGGTAGAGAAGACAATCTTGGACAACCACAATCTAATCTGTTCTGAGCGGACATCTCCTACAGAAGATAATCTTGGACAACCACAACCTAAACTGTTCTAAGTCCTTAAACAATATTTGAACCTCAAATTCATATTCAGCATGAGAAATAGTCCTTAAACTGGGGTTTTCAAGTATATCTATTAGCCTCATCATAATACCAAAATTGCAGGGTATTCTTTTTAGCTCCAAAAAAGTTTTTCTTTTAAACTGAAATATAACATAATGAAATGCTTCTACGCTTGAAATGATCTTGGTAAACTTCTCATAATGCTTCCTCAGGCCAAAAGATACTCAATAAAAGCAAAGAGAATAATCACAGGATCTTTAAGTACTTAATTACAAGCATCAATATTTCAATCACAGATTTGTTTTCAGCATGGAAAATAATTCATATACTGAGGTTTTCAAGAGAATATAATACCTCAAAAAATACCAAAAATTACAGATATATTTCTTTAGCCCAATTTTTTTTTTTCAGAACTGAAATATAACGTAATTAGAATGCTTCTATACTTCCCCAGGCCAAAACATACCCAATAACAAGGAAGTGAATAATCATAGAATCTTTAAGTACTGATTCACATGCATTTCAGTATTTCAACCTCAGATTTGTATTCAGCATTAAAAATATTCCATATACTTAGGTTTTTAAGCAAGTCTATTACCCTCAGAAAATATCAAAAAGTGCAGGCTAATTCTTATCCCAAAAAGCATTTTGCTTTAAAATTATGATATTACATAATGAAACACTTCTATTCTTGAAATATTAATGGAAAATATTTCATAATACTTCAAAGCCAAAAGAAATACCTATAGAAGAGGGAAAGTGAACCAACATTGCACCGTAGGGCAAACAGGTCAAGTTTTAAAGTTAGCCTGGAAGAGTTTGTAAGTCAGACTGCTTTCGACTCAACTCTGCCAAGTAAGGATGCAGAGCTAGAACCAACCCATATATGGGAGCAGTATTTCACAAATGATGAATAAATTTTTTGTATAAAAGGAGCAACACTTCAGAAGAAAATAAATTTTGACATCTAAACAGGTCTCCCAGTTTCATAGGTGTAGACTTAGTTATTTCCATCATGTTGGGTTTCCAAAAAAGAGTGGATATTACAATTATACCAAGTATGTTCATCGATTCAAGAGGTGGAATTACAGAACCATCAAAGGAGAGACAACAGTTGTGAAGAGTTTTTGATAGAAAGATGGGTCTAGGAGACATTAAATTTAGTGAGACTTCGTCTATCCCACTAAGATATCCAGTCCAATTCTAAGTTTGTTGAGGCAGTTGTATCAAGACAAGATGCAGATCATGTAAGAAAAGAAGAAAAGAATTGAAGGATTTGGAAGAATGCATTGTTGAGTCATCAGTGTATGAATGCACTTGGTTATTTGATAAAATGGAGAAAAATTTCTTGGAACAAGCTAGAACCTTGAGGGACACTGCTGTTGATGGAGAAAGGGGTGAGGCTGATCCACAAACAGCCACAAAAACATATTGGCCAAAAAGGCAGCTAGATATGAGGAAACAAAGTGATGGAGGGAAGCCAAAAGAAGGTAGCTTTGAGATGAGATCTTGATCCCATACCATCAAAATCTTTGGATATGTCATGGGCAATTGCAGAGAACTTCCCATAATCTTTTAGGGATGACGACCAGACATTAGTAAGAAAGGATATAATATCACCAGTGGATCTCGCCTTACAGAAACCATACTGGTGATCAGAGAGAAGACTGAGACTCAAGATGTCTAAGGATATGGGAGGTGAGGGATTCAAAGACTCTGGATATGGTAGATGTCAAAGAAACAGGACGATAGTTAGTAGGGTGTACTAACACAAGCTTCCAAGAAAGAAAAGTTAAACTGAAATGGAACAGATGAATAAGCACAGGTGCAGATTCAGAGGCACACTCTTTCAGTGCATGGGGTGGATGCCATCAGGACCATAAACCTTGCTTTGCGTCCGAAAAGAGAAGTGCTTTCTGGACAGCCTGAAAAGAGATTATGAGGAGGGGCATAGGATTAGCAAGAGCAGCATCAATGGGTGAAGAAAAATTAGAGTCATCCGAGGTGGAGTTATTGGAGAAATGGGAACCAAAGAGAGTTGGTTTGTCTATAGGTGAAAGAGCTACAGTACTGCAAGAACAGAAAAGTGAAAGAAAGGTCCTTTGAATCAAGGACCACTTTGCCTCATAGATAATGTAGTTGCCATGGTTACAGGCAGTGATAAATGCTGAATGATAGCCATGAAAAGGAGAATTTTTCCAAGCTAATATGCTGGATCCCTTGCCTGAATGGCCTCAGAACAGGAATGGAAGAGGGAATATATGCTTCTATTCCTGCATGAATAACCTCTGCTATATGTTTGGTGGAGACAGAAGCATCGCCACATAAGAGACAGTCATTTACCCTAGGAAAGTCAGAAAAGAATTTTTGTAAGTTATTCCAATCAGCTCTGTTGAATGGCAATATTTACTCTTAGAAGGACTGCTAGATAGGTAGGTGCCGTTAAAATAGATACATTTATGAAACTGTGATCAGATGAATCAACAGGGGGTGGGATTGTGTAGACACAGCAGGATGAATCAGAGGCAAAGAACAGATTCAAAATGTGAGGGCTTCAATCCCTCTAACATCCATATGGGAGGAATTCAACAATTCCCTAAAATGAACATTGAAATCCCCCAAGCAGAGGATTTCAACTTGCTGGTGAGAGGATGCCACAGTCTCATGGCATGAGTTTTGACAACCAAAGAAAAATATACAATTTGTAGAACTTGGAGAGCAATAAGGGGTCCTCAAGGCATGCAACTGGTGTTGATGTTAGAATAATCATGGAAAATATTTCATACTGCTTCCCGAAGCCAACAGATACTCATTAGAAAAAAAGTGAATTGCATAATATATAAACAATTAATTACAGGCCTTACTGACCCCTAGATTTGTATTTAGCATGAAAGGTAGCCCTCATATTAAAGTTTTTAAGAAAATTTATTACCCTCAGAAAAATACTAAATATTGCAAGTAATAACTTTTAGCCCAAAAAAGTTTTTCATTTAAAACTGAAATATACATAAATGAAATGCTTCTATACTGGATGTAATCATGTAAAATATATCATAATGTTTTCCCTGGCCAAAAGATACCTAATAAAAAGGGGAACAAATAATCAAAATAGGCAAAAGATACCTAATAAAAAGGGGAACAAATAATCAAAATATCTAAGTACTTAATAACAAGACTTGATAACCTCCAAACACTATTTCAACCTTAGATTTGTAATCAGCATGAAAAAATAGTCCTTAAACTGAGGTTTTCAAGCAAATCTATTGCCCTCAAAAAAATACCAAAAAAGTGCAGGCATTAGGTAAGGCTAATTTTTAGCCTAAATGAATTTTTGTTTTAAAAGTGAAATATTACATAATGAAACACTCCTATTTTTGAAATTTCATGGAAAATTTCTCATAATGCTTCAAAAAAGTCAAAAGATACCTAGCTAATATGAAACCAACAATCAAAGAATATTTGAATACTTAAGAACAGGCCTGAAAGACTAATAAATATCTGAAACCCAGATTCATATTCAGCCTGAAGAATAGTTCTCATACTATACAATTTTTCATGCAAACATATTACCCTCAGAAAAACACTAAAATTTGCAGGAATTAGTTCAGTTTATTTTTTTAACCCATAAAAATTTTGTTTTAAATTTTCTTATAATGCAATAAATACTATTACACTTAAGATAATCATAGAAAATATCTCATAATGCTTCCTGAAGTTGACAGATACCCAATATATACAAAGCAAATAATCACAGAATATTTAGGTAATCATAAGCATCAAAGCCCCCTAAAAGTAACTGATCCAAAGATTCATATTCAGCAAAAATACTAAAAGTTGCAGGTAATAATTCAGGGTATCCTTTAACTGAGGATGTATGTTGCAATTATAGGAGAATAAGTCTGTTAAGTACATTAGGAAAAATGTATGCAAAATAATAATTGACAGAGTGATGGAAGTGACTGAATCTAGAATAAGTGAAGAGCAAGGGGGTTTTAGGAAAGGTAGGGGATATGTGGATCTGAGTTTTGTAGTAAAGATGAACATAGAAAAGTCAAGTGGAATGCTTTATGGGATGATTAAGGATATATGGTATAGGGGGAAAACTGTTGGATGGTGTGAAAGCCTTCCATAGAGGAGCACATGCATGTGTAATAGTGGATGGAGAGTCGATCGAAAGTTTTGTGATACATATATGTGTGAGGCAGGGCTGTGTGATGTCACTGTGGCTTTTTAATATATATATATATATATATATATATATATATATA
>JAYMFT010042802.1:0-15543 GCA_038088735.1 Panulirus argus | reverse complement strand
TCCCCCTTTCTCAACTCTCTCTATATTTCAATTAGGGCCCGGCCTTGATGTGGACTTTTGTCCGTGACTGGAGCCTTTAACAAAAAAAAGAAAAAAAATTACGGTTCTCATAGGCTTCTACCTTGCGTTTCCTTTCGTTCCGTCTGTAAAACGACATTTCGTTGAATCTATTGGAAAAATTAAGCTTAACTTAATTAAAACTTTGCCTTACGATGGACAGTGATCCTTGCAATGCATCTAAAAGTCTATCAATAATCGTTTAACTTCGTTTAACTGAATGGATTATAGTTAAATGCTGTCTCTTCATTAATCAACTGTAGTGGAATTTATTCCACTCTGATCTACAGATAATGGAATGATATATATATATATATATATATATATATATATATATATATATATATATATATATATATGCGCTCCACTCTAATGGAATGTATACGCACTTCCACATCCTGAAAAGACGTTGACCCGAAAGCTATCAGGCTTCATGACCTTTAACCTTATTTACCCCCAAAAAAACAAGGTCACGAGCCGGGGTATTGACCGTTTTAATGCTTTGTCTGTGGCGACACAGACGGGCGCCATACTGACAATGTAAAGCCCCCCAACCCTTCACAGTTTATGATGTGACCGGAAGTGGAGCTCTCCCTATGTATCACAACGGTACGACCCTTAGGTAAGCAATTATACCCTTGGTCGTATCGGTGTTTATGGGGTCCTTATTGTCGGTGCTCCAGTCGTACCGTCGTGCTTAAAGGTCCTTCCCACTGTACTTCAGGGTCGTACCATCGTGCTCCAAGGTCCTTCCCACTGTACTTCAGGGTCGTACCGTCGTGCTCAAAGGTCCTTCCCACTGTACTTCAGGGTCGTACCGTCGTGCTCAAAGATCGCATTACCGCTCTCTTGACCTCAAACCAACACAATAAGCATTATCTGCAACAATTAATTTCAGATATTTCCATCTACTGCTCGTTAAGTATTTCAAACTGCCGTTCGTTCACTATTTCAAAGTGCCGTTCCTTAAGTAAATATAACTGCCACTCCTTAATTACTTCAAACTGCCAGTCGTTACATGTACATCAAACTGCCGCTCGTTATGAACATCAATCTTCCACTCTTAAAGTGCTTCACACTGCCGTACGTTAAGTATTTCACACTCGCTCGTTAAGTATTACTACAGTGCCGAAAGTTAACCAGATGAAAAAAATGATTAGATATCTGAAGTGCGACAAATCGTAGCCATCCAAAGCAGTTGTAATATCTATATTCGCCATCTGATTATCTCAAAGTACGATTAACTCAAGGTATTACTATCTATGGCGTGTTTGCTTACAAATCTGTAAATACGTTGGGGCCCAGGCTCAACTTTTCTTTTTTAAAACTTTTTAATGTTTGTATCTACTGCATTTCCACTTACCTTGTTCCATTCGTTAACTAGTTCCTTATTATTTACTTTAACATCTTCCCTGACTCTTGTGTTGGTATCTTTTTAGAATCATTCAGTTTCTCTTGTTTCTGAGGACCTGCTCTGACCGACATCATCCCTCGAGGAACTTGACATTATTAGTAACATAAACCCTGGTCTTCTTGCCCCTGGTGACCTTATTGCCTTACTGGCCTTACAAGTCTGTCCTGTTCCGCCGCTGGACCTGTCACAGGCTCTCTAATATGAGTAAATTTTAGCTCAGTGTGTTAAATTATGGTTGTATTAGTTTAGATGGTGTAGCTACGTAGGTTTAAGTCTGGTTAAATTGTTAAGTGGAGAAAATACCTGTAGTTTGGCTTGGATAGATCAAGCTTTTTTCAAGTAGTTTAGGTAGTTAGCTTTAGTTACATTACTTAAGTAAAGTACTTTGGCTAGATTAGATAAAGTTTTCCTCGAGTAGGTTAGGCAGTTAGTTTTAGTTAAATAATTAAGTAAAGTAGTATGGCTAGGACAGATTAAGCTTTCTTCAAGTAAGTTAGCTAGTTAGCTTTAGTTATATTACTTAAGTAAAGTAGTTTGGCTACGATTGATTAAGTTTTCCTCAAGTAGTTTACGTGGTTAGCTTTAGTTATATTACTTGCGTAGTTTGGCTAGGATAGATTAAGTTTTCTTCACGTAGGTTAGGTAGTTAGCTTTAGTTACACATTCAAGTAAAGTAGTATAGCTAGGATAGATTGTTTTTCAAGTAGGTTAGGTAGAAAGCTTTAGCTAAATTAGTTAAGTAATGTTAGGTCTGATTAGACTAGATAGTAAAGTGTAACAATATAACAATGACGTTACGAAAATCATGCAAATTACGGAACTCCTTTCCTGGTACCAGCCAAAATATACCTTCTACCAATCCATTTATGAATATAAAGTTTTCCTGAATTTCAACACTTTCCTCACAAGCCTTCACTTAGGTTTCTCGTTGATTATCACCTACTTACATATTTACCCAATACTTTAGATATCTTATTTAGTCTACATTTCTTTGTATAGCTATTTGCTCTTACTAGATTTTACGGTAGAATTTGTTAACAAAAGTTTTAACAAGCTAAGCACTGTGACCTAACTTGAGAAGAGAGACTAATAGTCGGGTACCTTACTAGAGCATAGTTCATAATGCTTTAACTTACAACGAAATCATCACTGTAGCCTCTGTACAAGCTTACCACACCTCCGTAAACACATGACGTATTAATACGTTGTGTGAAACACTAAACCGGAACACGAATTCCTCTAACGTTTGCTACTGATGGCTCTAAAGCGTGCATTCACAAGACTAATTCTAAGACTTATTCTAAGAAGCCACAAATTTTTTATTGGAAAATCACCAATCATATACGATCAAAGAATGAGGGTGTTTTGCGTATGACTGGAGAAGCTCGGTCGAGTTTGGTCGACTGCAAACTGCACAATCCCACGGTCTTCACTACCCATATTTCAGTATAAAAAGGGGTCAAAGTCATTGATACATATGTATATATTACTTCTTTTAATGGGTTTGGGAGGCTGTGTGACTGGCCTGGGTTCCATTTTCACATGGCGTGGATCTGTTCCCTTAGTCTGAAGCTTTTCCAAGACTGTCATTGCCTCTGCCGCTGAGTTGCACTGAACTGCATTCAACTCTGACTCCATAGAACTCCCCGTCCCTTCTCTCCCACATACATGGGATAGGTTAGTATATGCTGTCTCACATCTTACTGTATAACGTAGCACATCTTTGTCTATGTTGTCACACAAGACACAGAGAAATTATTTCAGCTTTTGTTATGTCTACCAACGAAAAAGAAAATTCGCCGTGATTATTACAGAGCTTCATTATTGTTCCCTTTACATATTCAAGCTGGTGGATGACGAGTAACTATCCACTCAAGAACACCACCACCGTACACTCTGGCATCCTCTCTTGATATATTCCTAAATTTCAAATTTTTTTAAAAACCTTTCGCGTCCCTCTAATCTCCTCGAACCTGGAGCCATAGCTTCCCATTTGCCTGTACCATGCTCCCTCGACGTCATGGTCTGCACAGAACATCTCACTCCCTTCCTTACCTTCATAATTTAGTTGATCTACTCCCGCCATTCTTACAGCACTACGAGAGGTATCCACGTCTACTACTTGCACAAGCCGTAGGCATGAATTGGGACGAGTACTCCACAACACAGACTTCTTGTATATATATCACACATGAATCTTATTTCACTGACCAGATATTTCTTTTTTTTTTTTTTTGCTTGTGATGGTTGTTTCATCCGCAGACTGAAATAACTGGAGGGAAACCACCCACACGACAATGGATAACGGTCTATACTCATCACGGAAAACAATTTTTAAATATCAACGGAAGAATGACGAGAAGTAGAATCATGTAGAACTTAGCGAACTTTCTCTTTCCTATTCATTTCCGTCATTCCATTTTTGCTTTCCTTTCTGCGTTGGATCTTTGTCACGATGGATATTTCTCTCGTGCTCCTCGCATTTCTTCAGACCAACATAGAAATCTTTTGATGGGGAGGGATCTCCTTAATGAATATATCCTTATAGTGCACTGTATTTCCACTGTTCTTCCTGTGAACACGATTTCAGCTGAATCTTTTCCGTTCCTGCCAGATATGTAACGTTCACAATGAAGACACCGGACGCATACTGAACCTCCTTGCTCTTACCCCAGCAATATAAACTTAACATGAATTCTCATCCTATGGTCCCGGACGACGAATGTGGCTAACTCCCTGAGCGCTGCTGGAGCTTCACAATAATGCATCTATGGAAGAAATCACTAGGTAATATCTTCCATATAATTCTGATGTTTAAATGTCGCCTTTCATCTGTAATTCTCATTACTTTTTTCATGTAACATGTCCACTATTGATGTTTTTTTCAAATGTTCTAAGACGGTTTTCCTGTGTGTGTGTGTGTGTGTTGTCATATATTTCGTGTTATGTGCAACATCATAAAGTTTATGAAGACAATTCTATAGCCTGAGTCAGATGAGGTTGATGGTATACCTCTTCTATCATTTACTTGTTTTTTGTCATGAACACTGAATCACTTACTTTAATGAGTAACTTTCTTTGTCTCTTTTTTCTTCCATCAATTCTACTTAATACATTTATGAGGAATTATCAGTATGATAGAATTCTCTCACTTGGTTACCCAATTAAGGAAATAGTTGCTTTACACTGCATCTAAATTTATATGGATAAATATTATTATCCTTTCACTTAATATCAGTATCTTTCAGCAAACTGAGCTCCCTGGAATGAGCATACTGTACCTGTTATTCTACATTATGTTGACATTATCCTCATACCTTATCCACTATGTTCTCATTAGAGATAACATAATGTGAGGGAATGGCTCTTTTCCTGTAGTTAAGTGCCAACCTGTCAGTTAATCACATTTGTTCCCTATTCAAGCATATATTGCTAATTCTTCTTTATGCTTTTCTAAGAATACCCTCAGTAAACGTAGCTTACCATTTATATCTGTGGTTGACAGCTCCTTTTTTGTCCATGAATGTATACTACTGAGAATCTCTTAGATATAGATAAAGTGTTTTAGAAAGTCTCTTTTACTAAAACAATTATGACAATGAAAGATAGTTACTTGAATAGTAACAAATTGATGACTGAAAGAGTTATGTGATGAGTAACCAATGACAGTTGGGCTATAGAAAGGGCTGTGCAAAAGAGGTTGGATTGTTGGAAATAAAACGTTTGAGGACAATTTGTGGTGTGAGTTGGTTTGATTGAGTAAATTATGAAAGGGTAAAAGCAATGTATAGTAATAAAAAGAGTGTGGTTGAGAGAGCAGAAGAGGGTGTGCTGATATGGACATATGGAGGAATGAGTGAGGAAAGGTTGACAAAGAGGATATATGTGTCAAAAGTGGAGGAAACAAGAAGGGGACCAAATTGGAGATGGAAGGACAGAGTGCAAAAGATTTTGAGCTATCGGGGCCTGAATTGCAGGAGGGTAAAAGGCGTGCACGGGATAGAGTGAACTGGAATGACATGGTATACTGGGGTCGACATACTGTCACTGGACTGAAACAGAACATGTGAAGTTTCTGGGATAAACCATGAAAAAATCTGTGGGACCTTGTTGTGGATAGGAAGCATGGTTTTGGTGTATTAAATTTAACAGCTAGAGAGTGGATGTGGGCAGATGTGGCCTTTCTTCAACTGTTCCTTGTGTTGCCTCATTGATGCACGGTACTAGACCAAAATCATTTCCCGCTGTCAGAATGAAATTCATCCTATTCCACTTAACTGTATTTCATCAAATTCATCTTCAGTTTTCTTAGATTTCTTATCTAGATTTCCTGCACTGTGCAAACTTTTTTCTCTCATGATTTTTTGTAAATCTGTCAATGCATTTTGAGTCAAATCTTACTTATTAGGAATATTTTCTTTTTGATACATTTATCTTTCCAAACTTTCATACATACATTTTTCAACTTCTAGATTTACTAAATTTTTGTAGCCTTTAAATGGATGAATGGTTTACTCTTTTTTCCAGTTTCTCTTCACAATCTTTCTATGCCCTATTTTTTTTTCATAAGGAAGTGAATGTGTAATTCTGCATTTCTTCCTCTTTGTTTTTACACTAAGAAGTAACTCCTAAGTTTTCCAGTTTTTTATTTCAGTCAGTTTCTTCAGTTCATCACAGTGACCACAATTTTGTCTTACATAATCTTTAAGTGCTATTTTTCAGTCCTTTTGGCTGCTGCTGCCAATACTTCTGGACTTCTTTGTTTCATTTCCAGTTTTCCAAAATTTTTTTATCGTTCTTATTGAGATTCTTCCTAAGTTTTAGAATCTAATGTCGTATTTTACCATATCTATATCAGTGCACTTATTTAAATTTTTTGGCACATTTTACATCCCAATGTTTTCTAAACTGTATGTCTTTACTGCATTCTTTTGATCAAAGCAACAAAATTTTTTTTCAGTGCAAACATGAACATGCATCAAGAGTGTGTGATATCACCATAGCTTTTTAATATATTCATGGACTGGTGATGGAGAGGTAAATGGGAGGGTCTTGGAGAGAGGGGTAGGTCTACAGTATGCAAAGGCTGTGGGGATCCTAGGGGATGAGTCAGCTGCTGTTTACAAATGACACGGCTCTAGTGGCAAACTTGAAAGAGAAATTACTGATATGATCATGCAAAAAGAGAAAGTTGGAAGTTAATATGCATTAATGTAAGAAGGTTCAACAGGGGGTGAGGTAGGTTAAGTATGGAGAACCTAATAAAACTGGAGTGCTTTAGATACCTGGATGTGGCCATAGTAATAGATCTATGGAAAATGAAGTAAATGCTAAGATAAGAGAGTTGGCAAAAGGTCCTGGGTGCACTGAGGAGTGTGTGGAAGGGGAGATCACAGTTTGTGGTGGCAAAAATGGGTATATCCGATAGCACAATAGTCCCCATCAGTGTTGTATGGATGCAGGTCTTGGGTTCTAGAACCCAAGAGAGTGCACTCATTTGAAATGAAATGCCTAAGGGCAATACGTGGTTTAAAAAGATTTGATTCTGTAAGGAATGACAATGCAAGAGACATGTGGCAGTAAGTGTAGTATGAATGAAAGACTTCAACAGGGTGTGCTAAAATTGTTTTGATATAATGAGAGGATGAGTGAAGAGACTTAATAAAAGGATATACATGTCTAAAGTGGAAGGAGCAAGGGGGGTTGACCTAGAAGATGGAAGAACAGAGTCAAAGAGGCTTTGAGTTATTGGGATGTAAACATTCAGGAGAGTGAGAGGTAGTATGGGTTAGAGGAAAATGAAGCGATGTAGTTGACACAGGTAGAAATGCTACAGTGTAGGCAAACTGAACAAGGGCATATGAAGTGGTCAGGGGAAACCATGGAAGAGCATGTTGGGCATGGCTGTAGGTAGGGGCTTCATCTGTTCCAGGTGCTACCTTGATAAACCAGCAAACAGTAAATAAGGATGAAAAAAAATATATATAATCAAAATCAACGTTAAAAATACAGTATATTGAATGCTTTATACTCACTAGTGGCAGAAGCACCAGTTGGTTGTGAGGTCCACTGGAGCAGGAAGCTATTCTTCTGTATGGGGAGTCAAGGAAGGATTATGTCTTACACAGAACATACTGCAAACTGCTACACATGAACTACTGTAGTAATATTTACTTCTTTCCCTATTTCGGTATATTTCATTTGATGATACAGCTTATCAATCCAGAAAATCTATTGATCATGGGCCTTCTATAACACTAATAATTTAGCTTTGATGCGGATTACTGAACTTCCCAAAATTCGTCTTATTCTGTGGAAATGTGTCTTGCTTTCCATGTCTTTTATTACATTATAATATACATTAAAATCTTTTAAGCTCTTATGATGCCAGTGAGTGGCAGCTCATGACATCAGCACAAACTATTTCTTTTAAATTTTTATTGTTTCTGATAAGGCTGACCTACTAATAAAACCCCAAATCATCTCTAATAGAGAAATGTCCATGGAAAATATAAAAACTCATGGAAAATTGGACAGACTTGTGCAGTACTTTAATAAAAGTATTAATATCAGGATGTGGCTTAACAGATCTACAGTATTTCAATGAGCAATGAGGGAGGTGAAGGGGCAGCACTCAGATGTTCATTTTCTTAATAAAATACAGTCAGTGTTACAAAAACTGATATTTCCTGCCAACACATCATTCTACATATTGCCTATCAGTATCCTTAAGCTGCTGAAGCTCTTAAGGAACAGAATTCCCCTTTCATTTTCAAGTCTCATGGATGTGGGTGCTGATTATAACCCATAGTGTGACATTTCTTGTTCATCCCCACAGCTTCAGAGTAATGCATTTACATTGGCCATCTTACAAAATTCTATATCATTTAAGCTTGTAAAACAATGCTATAGTTTTGCAAATCTTAACAAAGCTCAGGATCTCTTACACAATTTCATGAAGCTACCTTGTGTAGTTCTATAAAAAAAACAGTCATGACAAATCAGTTGATTTCTACTATTGTACTTCTCCCTCATAAGTGGTTGATGTCAGCATACTATTAGCCTACACTTTCAGGACCTGCATGTCCAAAAAATGTCCTAAAGCTTCATGTTAAATCAAACTCAGCTCATTAGCAAATAATGAGGCTTACAACAATCCTGACAAACTCACCCCCTGGCTGTTAGTTAGTCTCCTCAGACCCCCAAAAGTTTGTTTATCTTTCAGGATCTTTATTTCTGCTCCCATTATACCATCCTTACTCAAATCACTACAAAATCATTCAATCTTTTGAAAATTCATCATCTATCAATATTCAAATATCATTCAATTCTCATGGTATTGCAACTTACAGCCAGATTCCCTAAACTATCAAAAACTATATTGACAAAAGATTCTGCTAATACAGCTGATTTTCATGCAGAAAAATAAGCCCTTTAGTCTAGTAAAAAGTCTGGAAAAAATAAACATATTTTATGATAATTTAGTTTATTTCTAATAATAATTGTAGTAAATGCACTGCGTACAGAGGTATCAAGCAGCCAGGTGTATACATTTACCTTTGATACAGCAAAAATACAGCTGCTGATACGACGTTATACAATATATACATGTAAATCATATGTGCCCAACATAATGTAAATACTGTACCTTTCATTCTTGGTCCATAAAAACACATTATCATAATTTGCACTGATTATATAAAAAATAGAAGTGAGGCAAATGCTTACTGCTAAATACTGTGTAGGCAAAACTTTGTTTCTTTATGTATCAATAGAATACTCTTAATGCTTGCAAGAAAATTTATGCTTAATAATTCTGATATGTAGTTAAATCAGTTAAATCAAAATAAAATCAATTACATTACTATTTTGTATAAAAAGAAAATTCTGCGAAATATTCAAATGATAATCAGTTACTACGAACATGAAGATAATGGGGTAGGAACATTTATTTAAATTAAAGAACATATGAATAAGCAGTACAGTTTTTACTGCTCACACTAGAAAAATAAAGATTTATGTACAGTATATAAACTGAATTCTTCTTACTAGTGAACACATTTTAAAATGAAGCAACTTGCAAGATGATGAGGTGGCAAAGATATCATTCTAGTCATTTTGACTATGTTGAAGCAGGTACTACATAGTTGTCAGTGAGTAAAAAGTAATTTGTCAATAACTGATCCTAAACTGCTTCATCAAGTGTTCAAATGCAATTCAAAAAAGAAAAGTAAAATATGTCCAGTTTATATATATATTTTTTTTTTTGCTACTACAATTTGATAAAATACTTTCTTTTCTAAAAATAAAATATAGGCCCCACTGATCAATCTAACGTGATTTCTGTAAATCATTTTAGCAAATGCCACTTGAATTCTACTTTTACATCTATTCTCAAATAATTAATGGTGTCATTTTAATATGCATTCATGAACACACAACTAAACTGTTTCATTCTACTGAACACCCTGAAATTATATTTGGGGAGAGTGACTTTCATATCAGAGCAGCTAATTAGTATTCCACATATGGCAACCAAAGACTTTAATTTCTTAAGCAGTCCATGTCTGAAATTTCGTACAGAATTAAAAAAAAATGATGGTCCAAATAGATATCTCATCAAATGTGAACACATCAGTCTTGACCTAAAACCTCATTTGTTGCAAAGCTTTCCATTTAAGCAGTTCGTTGCCATATACAAACACTTTATGGTCTTTTTAAGACAAACTTATCTCTAGTTTTGGCTTTGGAAGCTAATATTCATATGAAATTAAATAAAGGTTGAGACAGTTCAATATAAATTTATAATTAAATTACCAGATCATCTATATGCACCCGAAAATATTATGCTGTATGAGAATATGACCCTAACGCTAGCAAAACAGATGCTTTGAGCTTCAGCAAACAAATTACTGTCATCCCATTGTATATACTCCCATTGCAGACCTATTCATAAATTTCAAATCCAAACTTTTAAGTTTATTTTAGCCTGATGTAAAACATTCATCTAATGTAGTGATGAAAAGACATCTAAAACTGTACATATTGGAATGAAAAATCCTGCAGATCCCAAAATTTATAGTTACTATCTACTCATAAGATCTAGCAATCTACACTTTGACTAAGTATAAATGTGACATTCTCAGTGAAACTGCCTCAAACAGGGAATTCAAAAGGCACATTCAATTACACATGAGAAAAATTATGCAATGGAGCAATATCAGAAACTCAATATAATGTAGGTCATTTGTGGCAACTTAGCAAAGATTGAAAAATGCAATTCCTTTACCGTTCCTGTGTTTCCAAACATGAAATTTATTTCAATTAAGAAATGAGCCTTAGGAAAACTCCCTTTTTGGCTTCAATCAGCTAATGTCTGTCACAAATCTAGAATAATGGACCCAGAAAATGTGTGTTTGAGAGTTCTTATATACTATACTAAAGAGGCACAATGCATGGAGTCAACAGCCACCCACATACAGGTGCAATGTGAAGGCAAAATACACAAACTATTTGGAAAAGAAACAAAGGCTCAGACATGGCCTTAGCTGTCATAATGAATTAATTCCAGTTTTACTTAATACCAAACTAATAGTTTTGAAACTATATTTAGTGCATACTTTAACAACATCTGACTGACCAAATCTCATTTGTTGTGGTATACAACTAACCATATTTTAGTGTATGTAGCACACCCTTGCAACCTTATATTGTACTTTATTTTGTAAGCATAAAAAAATTTGAAAGCTATAAACATTTTTGTATTTGAGTCACCTTTCTAAGGTAAGTAAACAAGAAAATTGGAATGAAGTGCAAATAGGCGCATATATTTTCTATGAATAAGGTTTATGATCTGTGGTGACAGCGAACCTTTCTTTTCATTATTCTGGTGGTTAATTATCAAGTAAAAAAACTATAAATTTTTGTTAGAATACCTGTTGAAAGAACTTCAGCAACTAGCCCACAGAACAATAATCATTAACTGTGTGTGAGGGTAAAAAGACTTCATGGCCAAAGAAACATTATGGAAAATCTATTTCTAAAACTATTTGGAATATCTAATTTCTAGGTCCAATCAGGGCACAATATTAACCAAAGTAAGAAATGCAATTCTAAAATTTTAACTATGATGATTCAAGAGGATTTAAGGAATAATCTGCCTGTCAGCAGGAAGTTAATCACAGTACAGTAACAATTCCATTAGTCCCTTCTACACCAATACAGCATATATATACTAGCTAATTAAAGATAATGGAAGGAGAGACAAAACTGGAAACTAATAAGAATTTAAGGTAAACATACTGAGAAGGAAAGATGTGGTTAATTTTGAAAAACTAAATATTACAACATCAATTAGTCTGATCAGGCTATGAACTGCCCTATGAAAATGTGGCCAGTGTCACAATGGAAGACAAACCATATAAGAAAATTTTTCTTTATTGGGCTATGGTACTGATCAATCTCCACAAAATCAAATCAGTGCAGATTGTTATCATTCACTAACTCTATTTTTCAGTATTTTTAAAATTCTTAGATATCATCAAAAAATTGTATACTAAAGTCCAATGGATATCAATTCAAAGTAATTCAATATAGTTGCTTTTGACCACTTCATATGAATTGCTAAATTTACTTCAAACCATAGTTCAAATACCAAACATTTCATCATGATTCCTTCAGGCATGACTACAAAGAATCTAGTGTTTCTTTATGTGTTGCATATGCTATGATATATTATCAGTATCAAACACAAACTTCAACAAAACAAGTAATTGACATGCCAAAATCAAATTAAATGCAAAGAGTCCCAGGAATCCTGGAGAGATTCGTCTCTGATAAAGAGTGTAAAAAATGTTCGTTTCTATAAATAATAAGAAAATATGAACTGCATGCTTATAATGAAAGATCTTCTATAAATCTTTTGAGTGGTTGAGCAAATTCACTTCAACGCAAGACTATAAACCGTTATAAATCTTGAATTTCAAAAACTCTGTAGAGGATTTTCAACTTCTCTCAGCTACTGACTTCAATGCAATATACATGTGAACTAGAAACAAGATGACAGTTGCTCAGGCTGTTTTGTAAATGGACATAATTTTCATAAACCTAATAAAACCTTTAATATTAACACTATTATATTTTATTTTTAAAGTTCAACTATGAATTTTGTGCAGAGTCATGCATAACAGATAAGCCTTAAAGTGCACTTAACATGCAGTCTAAGACTAACATTAGCTCACTGAATACCCTTCCAAATATAGTCCAGTTGATCTGGGTAAGTCTTCTCATTATCTTGCAAACACTTCTTTATTCACTTTCACACTTCCTGTGTTAGCGCAATCCTTTCTCATTGTAAATAAGCCTTTACCCTGAGGTTCAATTTTTGCAGCTTAAATACCATGTCTCAAGGAATCACTGTTTTCACTATAGTTCAGTGTGGCATCAAACATTTCCTTTGTGATGTCTCTTTTATCACTTCTCATAACACTTCTCACTAAGTTTTCACTTCTAATTATATTTTCGGGACATGCCAGACAGTAGTATTTCCATTTCTATGATTAAGTTCAGAGAGGCTTTTCCATCTTGAAGATCAGGTAAACTGCCACATTTCTATAGATAGTTTCATCACATTACAACTATCACTCTGTAACCTTCAACTGGAAGACTACTACCTTCTTGATACAGTTATGCAATTTTGCAGTTTATTTGCACTAGTGAGTATTTTCTCTGTTTTTGAGGAAGATCTTAAAACACTACAAGAGATGGCAAAAGCACTTATAACATGTCCGAAGTGTGTGATCACGAATTTCAGATGACAGTCATCCATAATGAACATGGGCAATGTACAATGAAAGACTACACTTTTCTGTATTGGACATCTGTCCAGTACTCAAGGTTATCACCACATCAGGCACCAAAGTGGCTGCTCTCTAGTTTCTGACGCAAAGTAACTTTTGTTCAGAACAGCTCACACACACTGGCATTCAATAACTTATTCAGTCTGGGTAGCATATTCACCAAGAGAAAGTTTCTGTGTGAAAATTACAATCTTTGGATAATACATTTTAAAGTCAAGTTTTAGCGCTCAGCCTTGAGTTTCCACCGAAGAACAAAGTAGCCAACTGTCCGCAGGATAATGAAAAATGAAAAAAGCACCACAAAGTCTATCCAAAACTCTGCACCTATTATGTCCATTTCCTCAAGAATTTTTTCTGGAGATTTGTAGTGACAGTAAGCCTCTGAGCAGTGCAATGGCTTTCTGTCAAACCCGTATATGCTGAGTAATGTCCCCTCAAACCCGTACCTGTAAATAGAGGAGCATGAAAAAAAATGCCATCTCCAACTTAAAATACGGCAAATTACACGTAATATGTTATAAGTAGACCATATTTAAAGCCAATGAACTTCTAACAGTTTCCTAACTTGAGCCCAAGACCACTTCAATATTTGAAAGCCTGGTCGATGCATAAATGAATGCAAGGGACAAACCTGAAAACAAGTAAACCCATTAGAATGAATCTGGGAGGTTTAAACTTTTTCATTATATCACAGGGGACAGTAAACTTATGAGGTTAGAGCTCAAAAGAAAAAGGAAAAGCTGTTTGAATATGGAAAAACCATATCATTACACAGTGTGCAGCAGAATGAGACTACTTGGCATGATACAAGGGCATAAGGAGAACTGTAAGATAAAACAAAATCAGAAAAAGTTTACTTATGCTGTTATCATGGATGATAAAGCTATCACTTAGTTGTACAATGGGAAGGAAGCTTTACACTCATGGGACCCCCTTCTCTTATAACTATATTTTTATCAAGTAAATGAGACTTTTAAATTTTCTACTGGCACACACATTTACCTGTCCTTGATTTAGTTCATTCCATGAGTCCAAAACTGTCACTGAAGGAATGTTTCCTCAAATCCCTCCATACTTTTTCTACACTAAATCAAGCAATTGGTCTGTATTTCCTTGTTTATATTACACATGGAAGAACTACATTTGTCAGAGTAAATCTAAAATTTACAGTCATATAACTTTTGTAACTTCTTTTTACTGCATTCATTGTTTCATCAGTGAGCTTATTCTATTTATCCATAACTATGATACCAAAGAAGTGCTTCTTTTCATCTATTCTTACAAGTTTCTTGCTTACTTTCATATTTCATAACCTTTGGTTGCTCTTCTTTGCTTCTGTTAAAGAACTGCTCACTGCTGATGATGTTAATTTGATTTAGAAACTTGAAAGTTGTAATCAAAATTGCTCTAACTCTTCTCTCTTTTATGGTAGAACAAATTCATTGCTTGTAATGTTTTCCATATTGCTATCTAATGCAGCAGTTTCTCCTTTGCAAGCTGTGATCTACTTGGTTTCAAAGAATCTTTTCCAGTGCTTTACAGACCACACTCATCAGAGATACAGGTCTGTACTTATGGGTAATTTCCTGATCTCCTCTCTTAAAATTAGGTATGAAACTTGCTTTCTTCTGATCCCTTAGCACTAAAATCTTTTCCACCTACTTTTTTAAAAACATTTAAAGAGGCCTATCAAGCATTTCTCCAAGCTTCTTGAGCACACGTGGACAGACTTTATCAAGTTCACGTGGCTTCTCTGACTTTTCATCAGCCTATAACAATTAAGTCTTCTAACAATTTCAGTTCTTTCCAGGAAGCCTTCTAACAATTTTAATTCTTTCCAGGAAGACTTCTAACAATTTCAATTCTTTCCAGGTTCTCCTTCCTATTACATCCCATTACTAGTGGGGCTAGTGTCATCCACTGTGAATATACTTTTGAACATACCATTCAGTTACCAGCATATTTTCTTATCTTCAACTGTCCTTCCCTCTGAACCACTAAGCCTAATTATCAGCTCTTTGACAGACAGTTTACCCCCCAGATAAATCTATACAACAGTGCTTATCATAAGAGTAAGCATGTGTGCAAGAAGGTAGAGAGGAAGATGAGTGACTCGAAGTGAGGGTGGGTCTATGTTAGTGTGTGTATGTGTGTGTGTGTGTGTGTGTGTGTGTGTGTGTGTGTGTGTGTGTGTGTGTGTGTGTGTGTGTGTGT
>JAYMFT010042791.1:0-15544 GCA_038088735.1 Panulirus argus | reverse complement strand
TATATATATATATATATATATATATATATATATATATATATATATATATATATATAATCAACACATGACAAAAAAGTAATGACGCATTCAGAAGCTTCGTTATTCATACAGAGGTACGGACAAAGGGGGTGATACAGAGATACAACCCGTTTTCGCTCCTTATTACAGAATACAGCGATTAATAACAACAGTGAAGGAGAGAGTAATTCTCTCCCTGGTAATCACACCATTAGCGTATCATCGAGGCAGTATCCGGACGTGTCATTAGAAAAGGTTATTATATACTAGCTTAATTAAAAATATTTGAAATCACTCACTAGAAATTAAGACGGGACAGAAAATGCGTAAATAACCTTCCCCGTATATGGGGTAGTGGGTATAAAAGTACATGACACGTATATAAAAATATCATAGTTTACATAACCCGGAAGAACACGTAATGAACACTCGGGTCCATAAATTACCACTGGGAATAAAAAAAAATCTGGATCCACCTGTACGACTATGAAATACCACTGTAAACATCTGAACCCACTTGTAAGACCCCCAGTTCACCTATGGACCCTATCCATCCCAGGCACCGGGGTTCGAGAGGAGCCCCCTAAACACACTGGGTAAAACGCAGGCGAGTATATCACATCACAGTTCCTCTCCTTCCTTTTGGCAGTGGGTCAGCCGGGAAGGCCTCTCTCGCAACCGTCGAGAATAAAACCTGTGCCAAATGTACAGCAAAGCAACAGGGCGAGAGCCGTTGGCTTCTTTACCTGTTAAAATTCCCGTTACCGCTCAAACCACATACCTGCCAACGCCGTTGTCTGTCTGTCTGAGGCCACAAAACTACCAGACCCTGGTGGTGACCTGGCCAGGCCATTTTACCAGGTCCTTCTGGGTTTTGGAGTCGAGGTCATCATACCGAAGGGTCGTTATACCATCGTGCTCAAAGAGCCGTGCGGTAGTGCTTACGCGCGACTCTCAGGAGCAGTAGGGGGGGGGGTGTACGAAATCCTCCCCTCCTGTACCATCACTCTCCGAAAGTAGGAACAGAGGATGGAATCGAGTGAGGATCTGTCCTCAAGGAAGCCTCATTCATCTACCTCGTTCCTGGCGACTTGTATGTGGTTAACACAAAACCATTTTCCACCCCCCTCCCCCAAGTAAATTCGACAGGTGCTAAATTCTTCAGCAAAAGGCAGAAAATGTTTTGTAGATTTTCCACCCGCTGGCCGAGCACAAAGGAAGCATCGTATATTATTCATATGCAGAATTATGACCTGCAAATGGCTACATTATCAAGGGCCGAGTTGCGTGCATCTTATCTAGGTTTAATATTGACAGCTCAACACGGAACTCCGCTCGACACCTAACCCTGAAGTCAGTACCCAGCCAAGGGTTCCCTCGCCACACTTGCCCGCTGTTAACGTAAGTGAGAACTGTTGATTTGCGTTTGAAATGACGTACCGTCATCATCACGCACACACAAACAAGGGTCTTTTACGATCGCCATAACGGACCACCATCCTTGTTGCAGGTTAGTATAATATTTTCTGCTATGTTTCTTTTACTCTTAATCTTCTTTTTCTCCTCTCTCTCTAAGGCAAAGGGTGCTCTGATTCTCGTATAGTGAAGATGCGTCTGAAACGCATGTTCGCCACGGGCCGGGTCGTGTTGTGGGGTGTAGTGAAGATAAAGGTGTGGTGGTGGTGGTGGTCACCATGACCTGTGAACCGAACCCGTGAGGAGGTGTAGTGAAGATGCGATTGTTGGCGTGCCTCTCCCTCCCTCGTAATGAAAACGATGGCGAGTGATGTTGAAGAATGAGACGTAATGAATTCGCTCGCGGATGTTGGCGATTTTAGTTATTCTCACGTCAGATCTAAACACTCGGGCATGTAATGGATCTGTCTTTCCTTCCTCTACGATGAGCTCAAGTGACACCGTTGAACGCGTTTGCAGAGTTTTTCTCGAGGAAAAATGGTAAAACAACTACTCGTCAACTCTTTGACCTCATTCTCTGTTTCAAGAAACACGTCTCAAACTCGTTTCAAAGTCAACTGTCTCTTCAAAATCTCTTAAAATAAAAAAAAAATCAAAACACAGAGGTTTGAAAACACCTTCTGAATCTCCATTACACGACGTGTAATATTGCTTGCTCCATCTCACTAGCTAGCCATCTCTGTGGCTAATCGTCTCTGTACCAAGCCATCTATGAAGGCACCACAGACTTCATTTACTACTGAAATATGGCGAGTGGGGTGGTTCGCAGACGGTCACGTTCAACAGCAGCTTTGAAATACGCAGTTCGAAACCCCCCCATAGGACTGACCAGCGATCGACTCCAACACTCCCAACCACAACGCGACGGATCCCACATGTGTTTGTTTTGATCAGGTCCAACATGGCCGCCAGAGCGTTTCGCTGGGCAGTTAAAACTGCACACACTAACCCTCGAGAACCAAGCGCCCCCTTCCTTCTACTTCCATAGACACAGGTGGACTATACACCTTGATCGTCCCTCCGATTAATCAGGCTATTTTGAAGCTGCGGCCCGCAGGTTTGGCTGATTTCTCTTAATCTTCTAACATATACCGACAGTCGTTGATACAGTCTTCGGTTTCCGATTTTTAGTGGCAATACCTTAAGAGTCTCACCCATGGCCATTGTGCCATTAAGGGTTTGATTCTGCGCCTTTACCTTACCTTACGTAAGGTAAGGTAACGCCAAAATCGTTCCCCTAGATTGAAATATAACCACCAGAAAATCGAAGGGTCTTTGTATATTCCTAACATTTGCCTCTTGCGTGGGTTCCCCCAGAGTGGATTCTGTCAGCAACAAATCATCGGCATATTGCAGACTCGAGGCTCATTTGTTACCTAATGCACACCTAGCTTTTGCAAGATCTGAATCTTTCATTGGCATTGGATCCATAAGGGTGGCAAACAAGATCGGATTCAATACAACCCAATGATTCACCTTACTCAAATCACATGTTGGAGCTGATAATATAAATAATATTAACGACAGCAAAACTAGAGACCATTATTTTTCAAAGTAAATTATATAAACAATGCATAAAAATGTGGTGTCAAATCTTCACAATATGAATGTAAAAAGGGATCTGAGATTGACAACGATAGTACCCAGTCGCTGTTGGGGGGAATTCAAAGCGATTTGCAGTTTAAGAAGAAAAACTATTATTTATAATGCTCGTGTGAGAAACTGTTGTTTGAGAAATCGTAACTACCTTTTCCAACCCTGTTAACAGCAGACTACAACACAGACGGGTCAAAACGCGTCGCAGACTGGTACAGACCACTACATGAACACTGTGGATATTCTAAATACCCCAATATTGTCTGCGTAAACAATGCCTGTTTCACACCCTCCTCCTCCTCCTATATCATAACCCCCCTATGTATTATGTATACTTTAGTCAATAATTTTCAGCCCTTGTCCCCATTTTACTCAATACACCTTCAATTAGCGTGATTATCATCATTATCAACACCATTAACAAAGGCTACTGTCATTACAATAATAGACACGAGTAAAGCACACTTCCAAGCTTTCCCGCCCAATGTGTACACCACAAGCACATAACACAGCATTATTTATATAGGAAAAAAATCACAGATACCAAAGAGCAACAGACCACTGGGTCCTTAAGAAGCTCTCTGTCTCCCAAAAAGAGATCAGAATCTTGGAAATTCGTCTGGGAAGAGTAGAAGGGCAAACACATGACTTAAAAATGCTTAACAACTTAAGAGGAAATGCCTCGTAAACTTCAGAACTGCTGAGTAATTTACGGAGACTTACTTAAAAGAGATATGCCTGATAACTTAACGAGCAATGCCTAATCGTTTGAGAAAATCTGCATAATTACTTCAGAAAAAATGCCTAATTCCTTAAGGAGGAATGCCTAATTACTTGAGAAAAAATTCTTAATTACTTAAGGAGAAGTGACTAATTACTCGAAGAGAAATGCTTATTTAAGAATAAATGCCTATTAACTTAAAGGATATCCTCCCAACAACTTAAAAGAATACCTCCCTATTTACGGAGGACTGCCCATTAAATATGAGACATCTGCCAAATAACTAAAGGAAAACAGCCCAAGAACTTAAAGGAACGAGTAAATAAATCAAGAGGACATGCCTCGCAAGCCAAGCCTCCTGCAGGCGGAAGGAATGGTTGGAATGTCTTGAGCCCAGGACTCACCAGCCTTGGTATCTCTGGTGGTACTCGTCCGTCTGGTAATCTTGCTCTCATCCTCTGCAAGAAATCCATCCTTCACCTCGCCCTCAACACGGGAATACTGTATACACACACACACACACACACTCATCCACTAGCAACTTCAGTACACTCACTACTGACTTCAGTATACCCACTACCAACTTCAGTACACATATAAAAGACAGAAGAACAAAGCAAATCATGGGAGATGGGTCTCCATCACTGAAGGGAACCAACACTCCAAGACCCGGTCATAAAAAACCCAGAGGTACCATAAACACAGAGAGGTACCATAAAAACCAAGAGCTACCATAGACACAGAGAGGTACCATAAAACACCAAGAGGTACCGTGAAAACAGTAAGATGAAACAAGGTAAGCATCTAAAGCAGAAAAAAACTCCCCTTACTGCAAAACAAATATCACATGCATAACAAAAGTACCGTCATGAGATGAGACTTCAAGCTATCAACACACTGGGTCCGACCAAACGGGCTGTTGAGGGTACGAAAGGAAGAACTGTGTGCAGGACGCGGGCTCAAACAGCCTGGCTGACCATAGGAACGAAAAGAAAAAAGCCGCAGGTAGATCGGTCCAGGACCGAGATGAGGCGAGGGTAAGAAAGAACCTCCAAGTGGGATGTTGAGGATACGTAAGGCGGAAGGGAATCTGTAAGCGCACCTTTCTGCCTCGCGGAAGAAGTTTGGTGGAGTTGGTCCCGATGATTCGAGATGGTACGCGCGACTGGCCTGGAGAAGTTGGTATTCAGAGCTCCTGACGGAGGGGCGAGACTTCCTCTTCGTCAGGCCAATTCTTGTCTTCGACGTGGCAAAGTGGAAATCTTCACAGGCGTTCCGAAAGCCAACTTCGCCAGCCTTCCAGCCACAGAATCACGAGTCACCGGCCAACTTCACCGAGGAACCAGCCCCTCTCTTCCCCCGGTCAAGATCACCAAGCATCCAGCCCCCTCCCCCCCCCTTCTTCCTCCCCCGTCAACAGCGCACTGCGGGGTACTGACCTGTGACGTGTGCAGCGGTGGTGGCGGTGGTGGAGGTGGATTGTGGTGCGCGGCGCCCCCTGCCTGCTGGTTGTGGTGGTCGGCTAGGGTCAGGTAGAACCAGTTGAGCAGTTGGGCGGGGGCCGGGCCCCCTGGCATCCCTCCGCCGCCCCCGCCGCCGCCAGCCCCGCCGCCCAGGGTGGCATCCAGCCCGCCCATCATGGAGGCGGCGGTGGAGGCACCGCCGCCCCCGCCACCGCCTATGGCAGACCAGGCATCAGGGGGCGCCGGCACCATCCTGCTCTAGGGGCGCCAGCTTCCCTGTCTCAGGTCGGAGGGGCGCGGGAGGCGGACCCGCGGCACTGCGGCCTGAAGCAGGCGCACTTGCGGCACACTGCCCACTCAATGCGGCCCGAGGGAGGCGAGGTGCAGACCCACGACACTGCCCACAATGGGGCCTGAAGGAGGCGGAGTGGGGGGGCCCACGACACTACCCAGACCGAGGCCTCTGCACTGCACTACACTGCTACACTTGCGAAGACACTGACGGCTGTGGCGGATCGGCCGTGGACACCTCCTGGGTGACAGACATCACCCACACACCACAGTATGCACCAGTTCCCTCCTGCAGGAGCGTCACCTGCTGGGGTGGCAGACCGTGGCCATCGTGCTTCCCGAGACTCGCGCTCACACACTCCCGTCCTCCACACAGGAGTCCGACACACACACACACACACACACACAAACGCGACACCACTACCACATCCTGCCTTCGTGTGGCACGGCGACGCTTCCAAAAACACACGGTGCCAGGCCGGCTGCTCTCCCTCGAATGCCCGGGCATCTGGCACTGTCACCCCCAAACACGCACCCCCCTCTCTCCCCGGTTTTGGCCTCCCCACCTCCCCTCCTCCTCCTCCTCCTCCTCCGGCCGACATACCAAGCGTCAACCATCTCGCCCACTCATACCCCGAGGCTTCTCCTCTCCCACTGACTCATATATTCCCCATTAATCTGACCTCCTCGCAACACCAGCCTCGGACAGAAGCGACAAACCCTCTGTCACAACCCCCATCTGGACTCGGGGTTGCGTTGCGGGGTTATCACAACCTCCCAGGGGCCCATAAGGCCCTGGTGTTGTGAGGTTCAAGACGACGAGGGTCTTATTACAGCGCCTCCCCTCACTCAAGACGGGGCAGCGTCTGAACACACCCAAAACCACCACCAATTTCCCTCCTCGTCCCTCCCCACACGACTCTCCCTCCCTCACCTCTGGTACCGCATGGCCAGCGATGACAGGGGAATAAAAAAGTAAAAAACAAATACCACGATTAATCTAGAGAGGGGTGGAATGTCAGCGAGACCGTCGACGGTCATGGAAGGGGAGTCTGCGCGAGTTGGAAACTGTCGCATCTTTGTTGGTTTCGTGGCGGGAGGGAGGCAAGGAGGGAGGGAGAGAAAGAGCGGTTGTTTCTGGTTGGCCCAGGAGGAAGGCCGTAAACCCACCCACTCTCCCACTACCACACTCTCTCACCTCTACAACTCGTACTACTGCTGACGCTATGATGCCCTCGTCCCCTTTGCCGTGGCACTTATGCAGTTGTATCCGCTGTACGTGAGCACTTGTTTGCGACTGTATCCACTGTGCTTGAGCACTTGTATACAGTTGTATTCATGTACGTAAGCAATTGCATATAGCTGCACTCACTGTAATTGAGCACTTGTATACAGTTGTATTCACTGTACTTGAGCACTTGTATACCACTATATTCACTGCAAGTGAGCTATCGCATAAACATCTGCATTTACTGTACGTGAGCACTTGAATCCAACCCCGAGAGGAAATTTCGGAGAGCGTCAGATGCAACGCGTAGTGTGGTGCCCAAGTCTACCACAAGAACTTACCCAAGAAAAATATAACCATAGATATTACCATACCCACTATGGCAGGACAAAGATTATAAATATCACCCCAGTGGCTATACTACACCACTGCCGTATATATTTCGTACCACCAGGATATATATAATATATACTTAACCCTGTACACTACACAACAATCTGGTCATGCCTATAGTTTAATGGTAATAATGGAGGTAAAAAAAAAAAAAAGCGAGAAACAAATGTAGGGCGACTAGGCTGTGAGCGGAGACAGTAAATGTAAGCTAAGCGATCACAACAGAAGTAGCGGCCGCCATTACGGTGAGCCTTGGGTGTAGACACGAGACCTATCCCACCTGAAATAACAGTCCCTCTTTCCCCTGTGGTCTTCACTCGTACTGACCCACAACTTTCAGTCGGCCCCTCACGTGTGCTCTGTATTATAAAAATGTATATTAACCTTCTAATGTGTACGCAAGGTCTTCTGGCGTTGGTACAGTGCTATGTCTTCTGACACGTATTCTGTTATCTAACATTAACTCTACCTTCTATGCTACTACTACTACTACTACCGTGACTACCAGTCATAATTGTTATCATTATCATTATTATAATTATTGTTATTATAAATTGCCTTTTTTAACTTTTTCCATTCTAATTTCTTCGTTCCTTCTTGGTAAAAATTGTACTTGTTAAGTAAGCGACCCAAGTCTTGTCAATTATGCCAAGTACCTTGGGCCTCCTGCTGTACCCACAAGGTCAGGGCCTTGTACCACGGCTGGAGGACGCTGAATTATACTCATTCTCTCTCTCTCTCTCTCTCTCTCTCTCTCTATCTATCTATCTATTTATTAATCTATCCCCCTACCCCTGGTACTAGTGTAATCACGGCAGAAAATCAGTCTGGTGCGGTAAGCACTAAATTGCATGCTGAAGAAAACACAAAGGATTACGCCTTTTTTTTTTTCTTATATTGTGCCATGCATGACGCCAGGTGGTAATAATGACACGCCCCATGTGGAAGGGAATTGGAACAAGCTCCGTGCAAATAAATATTACATCTCATTCTCCCTCAACGCACGTATTCAACTCTACGATGCAACAGCTACACGTATCTACGTGATCAAATGCAACCCACCGTCGTTGCACGAGTATATATGTGTATGTTTTGCACATACTCAGAAATAATGAAAAGTTAGTTATTTCACACCGCCATGCCATCCTTCTGAAATCTAACTGATGTCAGGTTCTTCCTCGGCTTTGGAGTCTGGCAAACCGGTTGATCACCCCGAAGGTTGACAGAGATACCCCGGAAGAGTTTGTCTGTGAGATCAGTGGGCACCATGAGATCAGTGGGCGCCAATGAGATCAGTGGGCACCATGAGATCATTGAGCCCCGTGAGATCAGCGAGCCCCTACTATGAAAGTGTCGCTAGAAAATCCTTTCCCAATCCTATCGTTGATCTGCAACAAAACTTAGGCTTCAGCAGCGAGCAGGAGGGATGAGCAGTGATCTCAGTCTCACGGGAAAGTGAGGATCATCTATTTTCTCCTCGATCAAACACCAACAGGTCCTCACGACTCCACACACACACACACACACACACACAGCTTCGTGCATGACAGCTGACCCGTGTCCCAAGCTCTTAGAGCGTATAGATAAACCCAACGCTGACTTGATGTCATGCCTTAACCCTGCCCAGCGGGAGAGGCGATGCGCACGCCAGCCCCCACCAACAAGAGGCTGACCTCCAGTTGGGTGATGGAACGGTTATAGGTGTCATTCATAACACCAGCAAACTGACCTTTTGACCGTGAGGTGTGACAGCCTGTTGCGACCTCGTACGTGCGCTTGTGTTATTTGCGTCTCCATTGTCAAGAAAATGACAATTCGCAGTTTATTTGACTGGAATTATCATCTATATACATATGCCTTCTAAATTTCTTTTTTTTTTCTTCTTCTTTTAACCACACTGCGAGTTCCTGGCGCCTTTCCACTACCAGGAAAACAAGAACCTGCCAATGGTCTGTTGCTGTTTGAATTCCTTTGTGTTTGAATTCCTTTCTGTTCGTAGTATTGATCTTACGTCTGAATGAGAGTTTCTCGTTCATAATGTAACGAGAGGTGAAATTTCTCTTGTGCGATTTACTTGCAAACGTATCACACACACACACACACACACAATGAATAATGATACAATACTGTACTCTTCTCCACTGTAGTGGGGGGGGAGGGTGGAATCCGTCTCGTGCAGTAAGTGATCGCCAACCACCACAAGGGCTAGTGTGTGTGTGTGTGTGTGTGTGGCGAGTATTTTTTTTTCTTTTCCTGAAATGATGCAACAAGCGGATAGGGGGCTGGGGGGTGAGTAGGGGGGTAGATGGGGGGGGGGGAGAGTAGTGTTAGGGAAGCCTGTTTCCTGTCTTCAGAGACAGCGGGGCAGCGTGCGACATGTCAAAGGATCTGGTATTTAAAAAAAAATATATATATGCAAAAAAATCGGGGTCTTCATTTTTGCCTCGTGAGACGCGAGAGGCTTACGCCCCCTTGGCGAGCCCTTTTATAAACAACAGTTGTGGAAGAAAGGGAAGGACTTCCCCGTACAACAATGCCAGAGGATCGGTCCACACAACACATGAGAAAGCCCACGACGGTTGAAGTCTAGGAAAATCGATCGCCGGGTTGTTATGAATAACAGATCCGTGACGTAACGAAGACGGAGTGTGTGTGTGAGGCGATACATAATAAATCTAAATATTCAGCCAAAACGTGGCAGGACAGGATATAGTAGCTGGGTTTACGGTAATCTATCAGATTTCAACGAAAATCTGGATTGGTGTGTGTGTGTTTGTTTATATGTGTGTGTGTGTGTGTGTGGCTAGTCAGTAAACAGGCGAACACATAAATGGAAGTATGCAATCCGCACTTATTTCTCCCTAAAGATCGTGAATGGAGTACAATGCGATGGCAAATAACATTCCAAGACCAATACGTAGTAAATCACGGCTGCCCCCGAGGAAGGGGTCAACTCCCACACACAGCTGTGTCATGCGTGGCTCAAGAAGGGAAGAGGCAGTGGGTCACCACCACACCCACTGTGGGAGTTGGTGCCAGTACTCCCACCCGACACCCACGTTTGGTCTCGTCGTCACTCCCACAAGAACTCACACTCAAAAAAGACTTGTCTAACAGTGTGTGTGTGTGAGCAAGCGGCCCTCCATTTTTTATGTCTCATCTTCCTATCGTATGTTTTTCTCATGTTACCACAGTGGGCACTGCATTTACCATTTCTTCTTTTAAGTTCCCCGGTTCTCTCTGGTGTTTTACATATTGTCACGGTATTTATATACAGACTCTCTGGTGATCAACTCTTTCTCAGAAAACTATCTTCCGTTATGTTTTCGTATGATTTCAAATCATTAATAAAGTATTTTTGAGTCTGTCTTGTGGCTATTTATTCATAAGATAATCTCTATTTCTCACTCATACATTTGCTAAGATAATCTTTATTTCTCACTCATACATTTGCTATCAAAGCATTCATTCAGTACTTATCTGCTTAAATTGTCATAATTTTCTTCTACTAATCTTTACTACAACAAATTTATCATCAGTTATCCGTTTTATTCGTATTTTTGTTTATTGTTAATTTAGTCTTCATATTATTATTCCAAGATGTTTATAATATTAATACCACGGAAACTTTCTTTTTTTTTAATACGAATATATACTTTATTCTAAGTATATTATTTCATTATCTTCAATCACTGTTAGATAACGGAAAAAAAATATATATACTACACAATTAACTTCTCCCGTTCTCTGTGAATTCCAAGTCCATGGACATAGTACCTTCGTGCAGAAAACTCCTTAGTGCATAGAACCATTTAAGCTGGCAGTATCAATATATCGGTTTCTATAAAAGAGAAAACGAGTCGTGATCATTTCTCTGAGTTACCATAAACGCCATTATATGACTCTTTTCTCTGCATAATATAATATGAGTCGTATGAGAAAGTGGCGGCTTGTATAATTCAGCAATGGCTTGGCCCGCTGCATTTCTCACCTGTTACGCAGCAAATGCGATCACAAAAGCCAATGAATTTTGGCCCGATACTCATTACCGTCCACTTGCACCCAGCCATTAGCCATCATCAATCACTTAAGGAAGTAAAATAACCGAGGCCAGCAATGACTCGCGGGTCAATGGACAGTTTCCAGCTTGGCCGCCACTTCAGGAGTAAATACCCGCCCAGCACTAATGCGATGACTTTGCCGGGATTTTTGTTTCTGGCGATTTCCTTCCAATTTAACGACTGTTAGTCTCCTTAAAACTTCCCGAAGATCAAAGCGCCTCAGGACCATTCCTAGAATTCCGGCGAGTTAGAAGGAAATGCACCAGAGAGAGAGAGGGGGGGGGGGTTTAGTTTCGATATGAGGATTGGTGTGTGAAAGTACCCATGATTTCGTGGAGTTCTGATTTGATGGAGTTGTGCCAGAACGACTCCCCACGGGAGGCACACAGCGCCACTAAGTGCCACAATAAGTAGGAAAGGCTATAAAGGCTATAGACACGCACACACACTCTCTCTCGTTCTCTCTCTCTCTCTCTCTCTCTCTCTCTTTGTAGCATTAAGGCCAGACCACCTCGATTGGACCTTGGGTCTGTGTGGTCTGTGTATCTCCGTAACTCTCTCTCTCTCTCTCTCTCTTATCAATCTATTTTAGCTACCATAAAGAATTCAAAGAGAGAGAGAGAGAGAGACATCAATATACATTAACTCACATATAATCGAACACACACACACACACACGAGCTTCAATAAACGATAAATTTATCATTGAGTTTTTTTTTCTTTACATGTAAGGGACGACGAGAGTAAATCGTTTACATCAAACGATCTGTTTTTTACAGTTTCCTGGCCATGAAATGGAGGGAATGAGAGACTCTGTTATTCACCCATCCGAGTCAACAGCTTCTTGTTGTGGTCCAATGCACGTCATCACGCTGACGTGACCGAACGCACGTCGTCAGACACGTCATCACGTACCCAATGCGAACGAGCCTATGTCATCAACTACATACCTGTCGCGTACCAGAACACGTCGTCAGGCAGTACCTCACGTCACGAACCAGCACTTACCCTCTCCCCCTAACGACACATGACATTATGACTTCGGAAACCACCCACAGAGGTTGCCAACACTTACCCAAACTGGCATATTTAAATCCTTAAAAACACCTTCTCCCTGAAACATGCGACTCCCAAAAATCCTGGCGTCGATGTTGCTGATCGTCTGTGATAGCTCTGTCTTGCCTCCGTGGGTTCCGTCGGCCAAACCAGGGAGGGAAGGTTTTAAGATAAGGCCTTACTTAAAAGTTGGTTGATCGGGTCAATAGGCTCCCGGCCTCTCTTAAACTGCCTGCCCGGGTTGTTAAGTCACAACCACCGATTTGGGGAAGCCTGCAAACGCCTTCTGCAGGTGAAGGTGATGGTCCTCACACCACACGCACCTCCCACTGCCTGGATGGCCCTATCTGACGGAGGGAACGGACTACCGAGACAGTCCCCAGAAACGAGGCTCAACTAAACAACCAGTCTAATCACTCCCTCGAACCTCTCCTCCCCCCCTCCCACACAGGAGTGATGCCCCATCATTTTTTTCCCAGAATCACCATCTCTCTTCGTTACCCCTTGGGTGGGTCGAAGCCACCCATCCCCACCCACACCCCCGCATCTTTCACCGGGGAGTGATTCAAAAACACCGAGAACCAAACCCCCGTTTCATTCGCGAGTTCGAAGCCGTGACGAACCCAGTGACGGAGTCGAGACCGTTGCTTCATTAACACTTCGGATAATGATTCCAACGCAGGGGCTGGATGACCGACCCCTCCCCTCAGATCCCCCATCCACGACACACACACACACACACACACACACACACACCATCTATCAACGCCTCTGCGTCAAGGTCTTGATACGAATGCGAGGGGGCCGGGAGGGGGGGGAGGGCGGTTAAATACGACAACGCAGTGACGACCCCTGACACGTCCTTACCGAAGCCTGCGAGATTCGCCTCTGGACTCCGAGGGGCAGTAAGTACGAATGTGGATTCCCCCCCCCCCTCCCTCTGGAGTGAGGGGTGGGGGGTATTAGTAACAGCACACAGGGAGGTACCTGTGTCCGGGGGGAAGGGAGGAGGGAGGCAGCGGCACAGGTGTGGTGGTGGTGGGGGGAGGGTGGCGGCGGCGGTGGGCCCCTGGCGAAGGCGATGTAGTGGTGGTCCACATCAGCAGCAGTTGGTGACCGGCACGCGCCCGCCACGGACCACCCTGACCAGCTGAACAACGAACGGACCAGTGGAGATAAAAAAAAAAAAAAAAAAAAGACCGACGGACCGGTGAAACAGCTAAGCCGTGGTTGGTCTGTACCAATGTGTGTGTGATTACGATTCGTGATTACGATCTGTGATTACTGTTTGTGATTACGATTTGTGATTACGATTTGTGATTACTGTTTGTGATTACGATTTGTGATTACGATTTGTGATTTCTGTTTGTGTGTTAAGTGGAAGCAGCTTTACCCTCGTGTTGCCCCCGTCTCCTGACCTTCGTATATATCTGTACAACGTCGTTACTCCTATGTGCACATACACAGACATAAGCCAGGACACGCCAGGTACCCACCTATCAACCAGCTACGAGGGGAGGATGAAAACCTAGGCCAGGTGTGAGGCCGACTACCGCGCGCCTGGGGTTCGAACCTTTGGGGCGGGCCGTGGCTTACCTATTTGTAATCACCTTCATGTACTGTATGGGGAATTGGGGGGGGGGGGGTGTACACTCGTGGGGCGGCCCCATGTGTGCGTGTGTGTGTGTGTGTGTATTTTATGTTGAAGGCTCCAGTCACGGACAGAAGTCCACATCAAGGCCTAGGTCCTTTAATTGAAGTATAGAGAGAATTAAAAAAACGGAAAAAGAAAAGACAAGGGTAAGTATTTACGAAATTTTGGAGAAAGTGGAAAACCTGTCTTTTGAAATGTGCCAGGTCATATAGTTATTGGGAAAGACATGGGAAGGCAACAGAGAAAGTTCCAAAGCTTCAACGTGTAGGGAAAGAAACGGTTATCAAAACGGCCCACCCTCGAGTTGCTGATGGCCACACAGCAATCGTGTGACGCATCTCCTACCAAGACCTGGAGCGGTGACATCACCCCCATATAATTTGTCTTACGTCATGTGACTTCAGGATGTATAAACTGACGAATGCAGATGGCCTCCTCGTCTTCTAGTCCTCTCTACATGAAATATACCGTCGGTCGTGTCTACAGCGTTTACGTAAGCAGGAGATAAACTACCTAACAAGGGCTAACAGTGTCTCTCCACAGCAGGGAATAAACTGCCTAACAGGGGCTAACTAATTCTCCCTTCAGCGGGAGATAAACTAACTGCCTTCAGTGTCTCCCTATATTTACAGCACATCTCTTAGACATAAACTGCTCGTTAACAGTATCTACAGCGTCTCCAAACTGTCTATAAGTCTGATGATCTAACGTGGTTTTCGACGATTATCTGTTTCACACTCGCTGAACCATCCTGGTAAACTGGCAATAAAACCGCCATACCTTTTCTATTCTAATAGTAATTCTGACCTTCAAACATCCAAGAATCATATACTTGAGTACTTCCCCGAGGCAGCGACCGTAAACATAGACCAAACATCAAAAATTAAAAAGACCGTAGAGCGTAATCTTTGCAATGTTTTTGTTGCAGAGTCTATAGCGTTGCGAGCCACAGAGCGCGCGTTACACACATCTCATTTCAATATTCACTACATGTATTCCCAGGCGATGCTTAGAACAATGTACCGCTCACGCACGAGGACCTAATATTGCACAGAATGCCTCAGTATTTTTGACATAACGCTCGCACGTCACTAACTATCCCATCAATCATCAATTCCAAGCTACAAATTCTGTGAATTCATATTGAAGCGGTCGAATGGAACGCAGGCAAAATATATTAGGTCAATTGTCATCTAAATATGACTTGAAGATGACATTCTTCCCCTGGCGTCCGTCCACTGATGGGGAATTAAAGGATGAATGAAATGTTCAATCACAGACACTGACACATCGCAAAAAAATGATATAAAATAAGAAGATGGATCAAAGGATTTCTCACTAAACGAAAAATTTAAAGCAGTAAAGAATGCAACCGCGTCTGATGCGGGTGTTGTTTTGTCTAAGGGTGCCACAGGAAAAGGTTTATCTCAGTTCTTCTGATAATGATATTAAAATATCGATTGATTTATAAAAGACATTAGAGTCAGTTGCTCTGCCAATGTAACAATAGTAAGCTATTTTCATAAACATACAATATATATATATATATATATATATATATATATATATATATATATATTTTTTTAT
>JAYMFT010042780.1:3188-15544 GCA_038088735.1 Panulirus argus | reverse complement strand
TCACCTTTTGCCATTCTACACTCACTCTCTCCTGATATTTCTTCACACAAGCCTCCTTTCGAAGCTCACTCACTCTTTTTTTTTTTATACATATTTGCTATTTCCCGCATTAGCGAGGTAGCATTAAGAACAGAAGACTGAGCCTTTGAGGAATAATCCTCACTTGGCCCCCTACTCTGTTCCTCCTTTTGGAAAAGTGAAAACAGGAGGGGAGGATTTCCAGCCCCCCGCCCCTGGACATATTTCATACTTGTTTGCTGTTTTTTGCATTGGCAATATAGTTCCAGACACAGATTAAGAAAAGGCCTCATTCATTTTCAGACACAGATGAAGTAAAAGCCTCATTCATTCTCATCCATACTTCAGCTGTCATGTTAAATACAGCTCCTTATCCACAACTAGGTCCCACAGACATTTTTGTTGCTTCTCCTAACTGCTTCAGTCCACTGACAGCACATCACACCCTATATACCACGTTGCTCTTGTTCTCTCATTCACTCTATACCATTCATGCCTATCACCCTCTTGTATGTTCATGCCCCGAGTATGCAAAATCTTTTTCATTCCTTCCTTCCATCTTCAATTTGGTCACCCCCTTCTCCTTGACTCATCCAATTCTGACATATATATCCCCTTTGTCAACCTTTTTTCACGTATTCTGTCTATATTGTTTTACAGGGGATGACATGCTGTTAATAGGCTGCACCAGGGAATATGATGTAGTTGGGGGAACCCAAGGAAAGGCCTGTGGGGCTAGTTTGTGGTTAGGGGGTTTTGGTTGTGGTGCATTATGCATGACAGTTAGAGAGTGGATATGAGAAAATGAGGCCATTTCTTTTTCTGCTCCTGTTGCTACCATGCTCATGCAGGAAACAGCAAACATGAAAAAAGAATATATATATATATATATACATATTTTTTTTTTCATACTTGATCACCATTTCCCATGTCAGCAAGGTAGTCCCATGGACAGACAAAGAGAGGACACATCCACTCACATCCATTCTCTAGCTGTCATGTGTAATGTGCCAAAGCCACAAATCCTAATCCACAACCAGGCCCCATAGAACTTTCCATGGTTTACCATGGATGCTTCAAATTCCCTGGTATTTAGTTTACTATGGGAACTGAAGTGAGTCATAGAGTAGGTTATGGGCTAAAGGTCCTAGGCACATTGAGAAAAGTTTGGAAAGAGAGGACACTGTCTTGGAAGGGCAAAGATGAGCATCCTTAAAGTTATAACAGCTTCACTGATGTTGCATGGATATGAGACTTGGGATTTAGATGAGAATGTAATGTGAGACAAGATCCACTTGTGATATTTTTTCTTATTTTGCTAATGTCTGGTCATCATCCATGAAAGATATTGAGAAATCCTATGTAGTTGCTCTTGGCATATCCAAAACTTTTGACATGATTTGGTATAAGGATTTTATTTTGAAGCTCCCATCATTTGGCTTCCCTTCCTCACTTTGTTCCCTCAAATCTAGCTTCCTCTCTGGCTGATCTGTCTCTGTGGTTGATGATTCAGACTCTCTCTCTTTCTCCATCAACAGTGGTGTCCCTCAAGGTCTGTCCTGTCTCCTACACTTTTTTCCTTTCTATCAACGATTTTCTTTTTTCTCAAATAACCAAATGCGCTCAAATGCTGAAGATTCAACATTGCATTCCTCCACATCCTTCAATTCTGCTCCTTCTCCCTCTCGATCTACATCTCATCTCAACACAGCCTCCTCAGTAAACTCTGACTTGGACAGAATATCTCGTGATGTAGATGAAATCTTGTTAAGTTTAATGCATCAAAGACCCAGTTTTTAAAATCTATCAAAAATTCCTCACAAATTTCCTCTCTCCTTTGACAGTTCTGTAATTTCACCTCTTTACTGAATAAACATTCTTCTTATTACATACACTCTTTTTTGGAAACCCACTTTAAGAAAATAGTTGCATCTGCCACTAAGAAACTAGGAGTCCTGTTTAGATGTTGAAATTTCTTATCTTCCAAACTGTTGCTTTATTAATACAAAGCATTGACTCGTCCTTGTATGGAGTACTATTCTCACATCTGGGGTAGTTCTAACTCTGCATCTGTACTTGAGAGAGTTGAGTCAAATGCGGTTCGATCTATAAACTCTCCCAGGCTAACATCAGAATTTGACCCACTTGCCCTTTACCCTATACTACAATGTTGGTTCACTTTCCCTCTCCTGTAGGTATTGCCTTAGTTTTTGCTTCCGAGAGCTGGCTGCTTATGTGCCCCCCACCCTTAGTTAGACCATGCACTACTTGGCAAGCTGCTGTCACATGATAACTGTGTAGCTGTTGGTAACTCAAGAGTGGGCCATTCTGATAACTGTTTCTTTCCCTACATCTCAAAGCTTTGGAACTCTCTACCCTTACATGTCTTTCCTAATAAGCATGACCCCTCAATAACCATGACTTGACACATTTTAAGTGAAAGGTTTTTCACTTTCTCCAAAATTTGTACTTTCTCTTGTCTCTTCTTTTTACCTAACATTAACCTCTCTGTATTTCAATTAAGACACAGCCTTGATGTGGACAGTTTTCCATGACTGGAGCCTCCAACATTGGGGGGGAAGGGGAGACTGGATGTTTTAGAAATGAAATTTTTGAGGACACTATTTGGTGTGAGGAGGGATGATCAATTAAGAAATGATGGGTAAGAGAGATATGTGGTAATAAGAAGAGTATGGTTGAGAGAGCTAAGAAGGGCATGCAGAAAAGGTTTGGATAAAATGGAAAGTATGCATGACAAGAGGTTTGCAAAGAGGGCATGCATGTCAGAAGTGGAGGAGACATGGAGAAGGGGGAAACAACAGGAAGGAAAGACAGTGTGGAAAATGTTTTGTGTGCTCTGGGCTTGAACATTCAAGAGGGTATGAGGTGGGCATGAAAGAGAGTGAACTGGAGTATTGTGGTACATGGGCATTGTGCTGTTAGTAGACTGAACTTAGGCATTGAAAATGGGCTGGGAAAACCAAGGAAAAGTCTGTAGGGCCTGCTTATGGACATGGGGCTGTGGCTTTGGTGCAGTGCACATGACAGTTAGGGAGTGGATGTGAGCAAATGAGGCCATTTATTTATCTGTTCATGATGCTACTTTGCTAATGTGGGAAAAGGTGAATAAGTATGAAAGATCTGTAGTCTTTTAGGCATCTCATCTTTGCCAGCTGCTTTTCCATTATTTATTGTATTTTTGCAATACTCATTTCTTACAAGTAATAGGAATCCTTTGGGGGTCAACTAAAATCAAGATCTTCCTTTTCTAAATCATTCTAGCAGTAAACTTAATAAATTTTTCAAATCAGTCCAATTTCCTTAAGTTCACTTTGGTCCACTAAAAACTCATCATGATCACCTTTAATGAATCCTCTTTCACATTCTGGTTTCCCAAAATACTTTGCTGACTTATTCATGATCTTATTTTGAGTGTAATCTATCTTTTATTTGTGCCAGTTCTTTCTGTGATTCTTCCTTGAGTTTTCATTTCAGACATAACATATTTAACTTTTGGGTGATGTACTCTAAATTAGATTCTGGTGAATTGTTTCTTAGCCATTTCCATTTTCTATGAGATTTGCTTTGCTTTTTAACCCAGTCTTCATCTCCTCTCTTCAGTAAGGTGTACGCCACTTTCTAGTACCTCTCATGATCTGTTTATCCAGAGTGTTTTCTGCAGTCTTTATCATCTTACTTTTCAACTTCTTCCAAGCTTCTTGCACTCTCAATGACTGCAAACTTAGTTGAAGTACATCTTCTATGAAATCTTCTTCGTAGAAATCTGTTTTACTGTACTCATCTTTAAAGTTAACAAAATAGTAAATATAAAGCTTGATAATTCATAACAGACACATTTCACCATACTAACAGCTGATATCACACTGAATGGCTTAGTGTTATTTTATCTGTTGATGTCCTTGTGGCTGCCAGGAAGATGCCTCTAAGTAAACACTTGCTTTACTTTCCTACACCTAATGGGAATATAGCTGTAGTAAACCTTTAATTAGCCATTAACTTTATTTATTAAATTAGTATGTTTCATGAAATCTAAGCCACTTTACCAAGGTAAGCTTGAAACAGTGTACGGTTTTAAATCTCTTCATCAATGAAAAATATTGTGAGTAGACACAATCTTACAAGTTAGATCCTCACTGACCATTTCCCGAAGACCAGTAAGCACCAAAAAATCATGTGTGACAAATAATGCTCCTGATGTCCTTAAAACATCCTTGACTTCATGCAGATTCTATAATTACTACCATTATTATGCATATGAAAACATAGTGATGATAGTGTAGTTCTTGAAATCTGTTGATTACATTACATTTACTGCAAGTAATTTTTCTGTAGACTTTACCAGGTACAAATACAGACATACCTGGCAGTATATCAATGGGGAATCAGAATGTATGAATGGAAAAATTGGGAAGAAAGTGACAGGTAGAGGAAGAAAGATAGTGACCGATAATAAAATGTTCCAGCCTGCGATTTTGGCCAAAACTTTTTTCAGATTTAGTTCCAGTATCATTTGGAACTTTAAATATTGGTTGTGGTACATCCTTAAAAAAATTTTCAGTAAGCTACAAGCACTGTTACCATTAATGGTAAGTATTCAACTGACTTGATAATGGGAACATGGAAGAGGAATAACAAAAATAATAGATTTCTTGATGGTAATTGATAATGCCAACCATTCAAAAGGAAATACCACACTGTAAACATTTTTCCTGTAAAAGCATTTCTCTAGCCTGACCATTTTTCTGTCACCATTCACTTACCCTTTCTGATTTCAGTAGGTTTTCTTGTTAACACAAGTTATTTTTCAATTTTAATCATAATACTTCTTACAACTGGGTCAGAATTTAACAATTAAAAAAAATCACAAAATGATTCTTGAAAGGAGTGAGGCAACAACCATATCAACTGATTATTTCCAAAAGAAAAACATCATGATTTTTTTATTTTTGCTTCCTCTAGAATTCCATAGCCACTGAACCAGCACAGAGGACCTCAACCCAAAGACTGTAACTACCTCGATCATACCTATGGCAGGTTGTTGGTGTCCTGAGCAATGAAATTTCACACATAACAAATCTCAAGTAAAAAGTATCCTTAGCTTTAGATTTTTTTTACTTACAGACTAAAAGTGATTGCCCTTATATTCAAAACTAGTGGCTCATTCTGGGTATCAAAGGGTATGACATCCTCTGCAGAAGGTGTAGTAGACAATATTATGCAATATAACTGAAAATATGCCTCAATTACACAGCTACTATGCTGCCAATATCAATAAGGCACATTAAGTTCTGGATTAAAATTAAAGAAAAACATCAGAATGTTAAGCATATGTTTCCATGTGACATTATTTTCTGCCTCCACAAAGAATCTGCAGAGAACAAAAAGAAAACAGCATTAAAGTATGATCCAACTCTTCTAATCTATTCATAATCTAAGTCATACTAATCGGTTCTAACTTTGCAGAATGTAATAATAGCAATGAGAAAATTTTCTATATTTAATGAGAACAATGATATGTCTTAAAATGTAGTAACAAGAAGTGCCATGAAAAACAACCATGAAAGTAACAATAATACAGGAAAAAATAAATTATTTTTGGTAAAAGGCTCAAACACATGAGCAAAAGGGGGCTGTCATACAGATATTGGTCATTCTTGTATATGTTCTGTGATTTCTGGATAACATGGAAAAAATATAAAGTAAACCTAGAATAACACAAAAATTATAGTCATAAGACCAGTCTTTTTCTCTGTACTTTCACTAAAAAAACTTATGTATAACATTGAAATAAAAAAGTACTTCTTTAAAAATCTCAGTCAGACCCTCTGTATTCTATGAAATATCTGTGTTAATTTCACAAATTCTAATACATTGCATCTAAAATCAGTTGTATATGATGTGACATTGTAGTACTGAAAGTAAAGCAACCATATATTCAACAAGTGAAAAACCCTTAAACATTTTTTACCACTATGATTCTGTTCAAAAGCTACATGTCATCCAAGTAAACTTTATCATGTACAATTTTTCTCACATTAACTGAAGGGTTGCACATGTAAAGTTGTCCTACCTGATGCTGCAAAATTCTTTTTTATTTGGTTTTCATGATAATGCAGCAATGATATCTGCTTGCAATCAGAAATACAGACACAGAAAAATGAAGGACTGCCTAGAATCAAGTGAAATTTTTTACATTAAATTCTGTCTCTCCTATCAAGCTGAACAACCATTCTAGGCATGATATATGAAACACACACAACATTCACTCCTCACACCAATAACACCAACACAAAAACAACACACAAAGTAAATGTTCTCAGAACACTAAATTTGCACAAGAGTTAGACAAGAAAAGAATCCCTCAAATTCTTTTCAAAAAATTCATCCATTCCCCTTTAAATTATGCCTCACCTGCTGGTCTTACATTCTCTAAAAAGCAAACAAACAAAGATGCAAACAATGCAAAATAGGGCACTCAGAACAATAACTGGCTGTCTAGCCATCACAAACACTAATCATCCTTGCAATGAGACAAAGATCATCCCATTATAGTTCCACCTGAGCATGCTTGGTACCCAGTTCTATGCAACAGCTTTAGTCCCCTTCTACCCAAACCATTCTATAACTAACCACCAAAACCAAAGTAGAGATAAAAATTTTACTCCTGCACACTTCCGTAACCTCTACTCAGAGTCCCTGATCCCCAACAAGCACTTAATAACCAACCTCCCAACTCAGTCTTAAACTCCAACCCACCAAATATACATCCATCAGAAACGACACTTCCCAGATAAATGCATGCCACACTCTCTTGCTTATGCTCTAGACATCATTACAAAACTACAAACATCGTTTCAACATATCCCAGTACCCTTCATGCCCACAATGTAGCTACCATATAAAAAAGACCCTGAGCGCTTACTACTCAACTGCCCTGCACTTTCTGCAAATAGATGCACACACATCACAATGATTTATGACCTGTGGCCCCAACTAATGTGTGTGGCCAATTTGGGTGCTGCAGGAGCCTGATAAAGATAAAAGGGGTTCCAAGAGCAGGAAGAGAAGTCACATTTGTCAAGTTTGTATCACTAGAGTAGAGTCATTAAAAAAATTGTCACTCCAAAGGAGTCTACATTTCCTTGCTACTGAAAATAGGAACCTATAGAAAAGGTCCTGAGTAACACCAGGACTCTTTCAAAGATATTAGCCCTGGGGTAATTGTACAAGATGTAGATGTATGAAATATATATATGTGTGTTGTTTCCAAACTTTGCCTGCTTGAGGTTATACTAAAAATGAAGAGTCACCTTTGGCAAGGCTGTATCACTGGGAGTATAGTCTTGTCAAAGAACTTCTCAATCCAAAGGAGTCTACATTTCCTAGGTATTGAAAGCAGCACAGCCTTGGGCTGCATGAGCCTTTAAAAAGGTCTTGAGAACACCAGAACCCATTCATAGAAAATGATCCTGAGTTGATTGTAAAATAATTAAACTTGGGGAAAGGAGAGAAAGAATACTGCCCACATATTCCCTGCTTGTCGTGGAAGGTGACTATGAGAGGCGGTAATGGGTGGCTGAAATTCTCCTTACCTATATTACTTTCCAAAAGAAGGAACAGAGCAAGGAACTAAGTGAGGAATTTTCCCTCAAAGGCTATGTTATCTGTTCATGACGCTGCCTTTCTCACGTGGAAAATGGTGAATATGTATGAAAAAAAATTCCACACTAAATCGCTGTTTCCCATAGGAGTGCAATAGCACCAGGAACAAATGAAGAAAGGCCATATCTGTTTACATGGGTGTGTTTGAAGGCATGGATGTAGGGCATGAGTTCTACATGAAGATGTGCCAAGGTGGGTGGATGTGTTAGAAATGAAATGTTTAAGGACAATATTTGAAGCGAAGCGGTTTGATTAAGTAATAAAAGGGTAAGAGTGTGGTTAAGAGAGCTGAAGTAGGTGTGTTGAATTGGTTTGGACATATGGGGAAACTGAGTAAGGAGAGATTGAGAAAGAGGATTTATGTTGAAAGTAGAGGGGACAAGGAGAAAGGGTAGACCAGATTGGAGATGAAAGGGTGGAGTGAAGAAAGATTTTGTGTAACTGGGGCCTGAGCATGCAGGAGGGTGAAAGACATGCACAATATAAAGTGAATTGGAAAGACGTGGTTGAGGCAGCTAAGGAAACCATGGAAAGTCTTTAAGGCCTGGTTATGGATTGGCAGCTATTGTGGTTTTGGCGCATTGCACATGACAGCTAGAGAATGGATGCGAGTGAATGCAGCCTATTTTCATCTGTTTCTGGCACTATCTTGCTAATACAGGAAACAGAACTAGTACAAAAAAGAGAAAGGGAGACTCAAATGCACTTGCTGGTGAGCCAAAGTCTGTGGTTCCCATATTCTCTGGTTATGCAGATCCTGTATTTGCCTTTTTAAGTATACAAAAGAGAAAGGATAAAGTAAGGAAACATGAAAAGACAGAAAAAGAGGAAAGGGAAATACCAAAACTTTAAAGGCAAAACAGTATTCTCTGAAGGAGTGTATGCAGCTCTAGAGTTGAGTGGGATTGAAGATGTATGACCACCAATCAACATAAATATAAGGAAGTTTCTGTCCATTTACCTGTAAATATCTCAATTCTCTTCCCATTTACATGGAATAGAATAAGTACACTAAGCTTTTAAATTCAATCACATAAATCCTCAACCAATGTCCAGTACGCTAAAGCGTATACTGGCCGCGATACTAAAATAGCACTTCTTAAATTTTCACATATCAAGGCAACTTATGAATGGGACTAATGTCTACATTCACACTTCCATCCTCATTCACAACCTAACTTGATAACACACAAAATAAGTGGAGGCTTTGAAGTATGAAAATCTTTTCTCTCCAAGAGTTATGCATGCAATTAGGAACACATTTCTGAAATTTTGGGGTTTGATCCTTTTAAAACCATGTAACTGGTGGGATAGTCCAAGTGTTCCCTACCTACTGCTTAACATTACCCACTGGAAATGGCACTTTGCTTGTTGCACCATTCAGAGCTGGCCATAGTAATGACATCACTGACCCTCTCAGTCTAAGGGGATTGATCTGCCTGGCAGATCAGAATTCATGAATCACATGCATCAACCCAGAATGGACCCCATTGTTAAAGAGAAAGCTTTTTGAAGAAGATAGAGGGGAACACAGGGCAGGGTAGGAAAACTGTAAAATTGCTTGTTCGAGAGGAGAAGTTTCTCAAGCTACAAAAATGTACATTTTCCCCCTTTGCTTCCAATAAGGTGGAGGAATTATGGAAAAACTTTCAGGTTAAGAGCTAGAACCCAAAAATGAAACAAACACCTTCTAAAGGTGATCCAGAGGCACACAAGAAAACAAATCTCTTGAAGGAGGAATCTCAGATAACACAGGGTAGATACACTATTTCTAGACAATGGAACCACATGACAAATGTGTTAGATGGATGTCAGAGTCCTCTCTATTAATTTCCTGGAAATCCCCTTGTCAGGTTTCTATGAAAGACAAGGGCAGAGGTCATCCCTCTCACACCATGGGTAAAAACATAAAGACCAGGTTGAGCTAGTATGATGTTTTCTTCACAGGAGACTTCCATGAAGCTACTGTTCCATATGTTTCATGTGCTGTATGATAAGGAGACATCTCCCAAACTTGTGTCATAAAGATTAGATTATTTCAGCAACAGTGCATTCTAATTGCATACAAATACACTCAGCAACTGTGTTTTCTTGCTTGACTTTATTAGTAATATTACTGATGAATCTATTCATTTATAACTATCTCAGAACCAGTTTCTGTAAATAAGACCTAGTGATACCCAAGACCTTTCTGAAGGCTTCTGTACCTCAAGGCTGTGCTCTTTCCAGTAGCAGAGAAGTGTAGTCTCCTATAGAGTGAGTTCTCTGACAAGACTGTACTCCCAACGATAGAGCCCTGCCAAAGGTGACTTTTCACTCGTAGTGTAACCTCAAGCATGTGGTGCTGGGGACCTTTCTGCAGCTCAATGTTTTGCTCCTTCCTTCCAGTAGCAGGGAAATGTAGACTCCTTTGGGGTGAGTTCTTTGACAACACTGTACTCCCAAAGATAGAGTTCTGGCAAAGGTGACTTTTTCACTCATTGTGTAACCTCAAGCTAGTGGTGTCTGGTAACAGCAAGTAATGAATTTAATCATATTTATATAAAACAGTTCATTAAAATTTTTACATACCTAGCAACAGTGTCTCATATTATTTTTTTATTTACATGAAACATGATATGGTCTCCATAGTTTTTCATTGTCAATAGGAATGCTATCCCAATAACAGATACTGTTTACTTTTGGTTGGAGAAAACAGCAACTTTGCATTATATACACACACATCTGTATCAACAGAGTGGATAGTTACCTAAAGTCGTAAGGTACAACAAGCACACCATTGCACATGTGCTGAGGCAGCTGTTTTCACCAGGGGGGAGTAGGAGTTCAGGAATATCATTGCTGAGTGAGGCACCGGAGCAGTGGAGGTTCACTGGAGATCTTTTTCCATGCAAGCCTTTGTACTAATCGTAAGGAAGCCCAATGAGTTTACTTGTCTGGTAAAATTATGCAAATATCTTTTCTGTTCTTGCAGATATGCTGGATGTACTCTGATTAGAATATCTGTGCTTTTAATCCAGTTGGTGTTTCCTCTTAACAGCATTAAACGGTACCTGCATGTTGGATAGTATTCTTAACGATAACTACGTAGACCATATCATGTATCACTAGTACAAAATACTAACCACGAGATATAAAGTATTGCTAAGCAGTACATTTTTCAATGAATTGTTTTATATATATTAGATTCAATTCATTAGTACTCTTACATGATAAAGTTTAGCAGTAAATTAATTCATTAGCACTCTTACACAATAAAGCTGAGAAGTAAAATACACAGTTGTTAAGTGTATTTGCATGCACATGAAATGCACTGTTGTTAAAATAATCTAAACATGATGACACTCTTTTGAGAGATGCCTCCTCCTCAAAGAGCATGTGAGACATCTGGAGGTATCGCTTCTAAAGTATCCCATTGAATTAGAGTCGTTTCTCCCCATTTTTTTTTTTTATGGATTCTTGGGCAGACAAATATATGTTCTTCCCAAAAACATTATCACCAAAAGACAGATTTCAATGGTTAAGTGCTAATCTCCAGAAGTTTTCTGAAAAATGATACTAAAAGGATATCTATAGACTTTATGGTTTCACACTTAACCACATAAGAATTTAAAGCATGGTTTACCCAAACTTATCACATGGTTCTATCAAAATGAAGACTTTCTTCTGAGGACAGTATGTGTATTTTACTAACAGATTTTACTGGCCAGAAAGTGCTAATCTCTAGAAGTCTTTCAAGAGGTAATGATAAAAGCAGTATTTTGATATATCTTAGTTTTATAATGAAAATTTTAGTGTTTTTTTATTTACTCATTTTTTTTCATACTTACTGCCATTTCCCACATTAGCGAGGTAGCGCCAGGAACAGACAAGGGAAGGCCACGTTCACCCATACCCATTCTCTAGCTGACTTGTGCAATGCACTGAAAACACAGCCCCCTATCCACAACCAGGCCCATCGGACCTTTCCAATGTTTTCTCAGCTGCTTCACATGCCCTGGTTCAGTCAATTGACAGCACTTTGACTCCCATATATTCCACATCGTTCTAGTTTACTCACACCCATGCAGCCTTTCACCCTCCAGCAAATTCAGGACCCAATCACTCCATATCCAATTAGGTCTCCCTGTTCTTCTTGTCCCATCTTCTACTGAAACATGTATCCTCTTTGCCAAACTCTCCTCTCTCATCCTCTCCATATGTCCAAACTCTTTCAGCACACCCTCATCAGCTCTCTCAACTACACTTTTTTTATTACCACATCTCTCTGTTTCCCTTTTATTACTTACTTGATCAAACCACCTCACACCACATACTGTCCTCAAACATTTATTACCAACACACCCACCCTCCTCTGCTGATCATATATAGCTTATGTCTCACAACCATAAAACATTATTGAAACTATCCATAAGATACTGATATAAGAAAAAAATATTCCTTTGCTATGAGGAAATTAGTCTTCCAAATGAGATACTGAAGGGCTAACTGCCAGAAAAAATATAGACAGTAAATTGTCTAGGACCTCTGAAAAATCCAAGCTCAGTTGCTCCAGTCAAGCAACCAGTCTCAATCAGCGTATCAGAAAAGTTTATTCCAGAATTGGGCAAGGTGTTAACCAGCCTAAAAAAAAAAAAAAAAAAAAAAAAAAAAAA
>JAYMFT010042769.1:0-15544 GCA_038088735.1 Panulirus argus | reverse complement strand
AAGAAAAAAAAAAAAAAAAATATATATATATATATATATATATATATATATATATATATACAAACCTGAGCCAAGTATACATTTTATCAACCAACCCCTAGGGGTGGATGAACAGCTGGGTTGACTGTGGAGTGACTCCCGTAATCAGGACTCGAACCTATGCGTTCGCCCCTAAGCGGCCCGTGAATGCGTCACGGTCAGGAACGCTAACCGTTACACCAGTGATGTTAAGTGGTAAGAATGGAAGCGACAGGTACAAACGAGACGAACAAAAATCAAAGATAGGCGTGAAGAAAGCAAGAAGAGACGTGAAAAAACAGAGGAAGACGGGAATACAACAAGGAAGGAAGTGAAGGAAGCAGGGAAGGACGTAAAGTAGAAAAAAGTGAAGAAAGAAGGGAAGGAACGTGAAGTAAGTAGATAAAGATGTGAAGAAAGCAAGGCAGGACATGAAGAAAGCAGCTAAGTACGTGAAGAATGCAGGGAAGGACGTGAAGATAGCAGGGAAGTGAAGAAACCAGGGAAGTACGTGAAGAAAGCAGGGAAGGACGTGAAGAAAGTAGGGAAGTACGTGAAGAAAGCAGGGAAGGACGTGAAGAAAGCAGGGAAGGACGTGAAGAGAACAGGGAAGGACGTGAAGAAAGCTAGGAAGGACATGAAGAAAGCAGGGAGGGTCGTGAAGAAAGCAGGGAAGGACGTGAAGAGAGCAGGGAAGGACGTGAAGAGAGCAGGGAAGGACGTGAAGAAAGCAGGGAAGGATGAGAAGAAAGCAGGGAAGGACGTAAAGAAAGCAGGGAAGGACGTGAAGAAAGCAGGGAAGGACTGAAGAAAGCAGGGAAGGACGTGAAGAATGCAGGGAGGGAAGTGAAGAAGCAGGGAAGGACGTGAAGAATGCAGGGAAGGACGTGAAGAAAGCAGGGAAGGACGTGAAGAAAGCAGGGGAGGACGTGAAGGAAGCAGGGAAGAACGTGAAGAGAACAGGGAAGGACGTGAAGAAAGTAGGGAAGGACGTGAAAAAAGCAGGGAAGGACGTGAAGATAGCAGGGAAGGTCGTGAAGAAAGTAGAGAAGTACGTGAAGAAAGTAGGGAAGGACGTGAAGAGAGCAGGGAAGGACGTAAAGAAAGCAGGGAAGGACGTGAAGAGAGCAGGGCAGGACGTGAAGAAAGCAGGGAAGGACGTGAAGAAAGCAGGAAAGGACGTAAAGAAAGCAGGGAAGGACGTGAAGAAAGCAGGGAAGGACGTGAAGAAAGCAGGGAAGGACGTGAAGAAGGTAGGGAAGGACGTGCAGGAAGCAGGGAAGGAACGTGAAGAAAACAGGGAAGGACGTGAAGAAAGTAGGGAAGGACGTGAAGAAAGCAGGGAAGGACGTAAATAAAGCAGGGAAGGACGTAAATAAAGCAGAGAAGGACGTGAAGAAAGAAGGGAGGGACGTGAAGAAAGCAGGGAAGGACGTGAAGACAGCAGGGAAGGACGTGAAGAAAGTAGAGAAGTATTTGAAGAAAGCAAGGAAGGACGTGAAGAAAGCAAGGAAGGACGTGAAGAAAGCAGGGAAGGACGTGAAGAAAGCAGGGAAGGACGTGAAGAAAGCAGGGAAGAACGTGAAGAAAGTAAGGAAGGACGTGAAGAGAGCAGGGAAGGACGTGAAGAAAGCAGGGAAGGGCGTGAAGAAAGCAGGGAAGGACGTGAAGAGATGAAGGGAGGACGTAAAGAAAGTAAGGAAGGAGGTGAAGAAAGTGGAAGGAGGTGAAGAAAGCAGGGAAGGACGTGAAGAAAGTAGGGAAGGACGTGAAGAAAGCAGAGAAGTACGTGAAGAAAGCAGGGAAGGACGCGAGGAAAGCAGGGAAGGACGCGAAGAAAGCAGGGAAGGACGTGAAGAAAGCAGGGAAGGACGTAAAGAAAGCAGAGAAGTACGTGAAGAAAGCAGGCAAGGACGTGAAGAAAGCAGGGAATGACGTGAGGAAAGCAGGGAAGGACGTGAAGAAAGCAGGGAAGGACGTGAAGAAAGTAGGGAAGGACGTGAAATAAGCAGGGAAGGACGTAAAGAAAGCAGGGAAGGACGTGAAGAAAGCTGGGATGGACGTGAAGAAAGCAGGGAAGGACGTGAAGAAAGTAGGGAAGGACGAAGAAGCAGGGAAGGACGTGAAGAGATGAAGGGACAAAAATAATAATATAGGGTAAGGAGGGAAGGTGGAGCAGAGGTATGTCTACTGATCGATCACTGACCCACTTCCAGGAGGTCACCTTTGTGACCACCAGGGCCACATACTACTCCCACCCTCCTCACTGTACCACTCCCATCCTCCTTACACTGTGCCACTCCTGCACAGCCTTACACTTTACTACTCCTGCTCCCTCACATTGTACTACTCTCAACTTTTTCAAACTGTACCACTTATTTTCCCTTCACCATGTACCACTCTCACCCCCTCACACTGTACCATTCCCGTACCCGAACACTGTTTCACACCTAACTCTTCACACCGCACCATTCCTATCCCTCAAGCTGTATCACTCCTGCCCCTTCTCTCTCAGACTGTACCTATCTTCTTCCCTCACACAGCACCACTCCTGCCCTCTCATTCTGTACAACCCCTTCCTCCTTTACACTGTACCCTTCCCACTCATCCCTCACGTTAAACCACTCCCGTCACCCTAAAACTATTTCACGCTTGACCCTCACACTGTACCACTCCTGCCCCTCAAACTGTACCATTCCTCTCCCTCACACTATCAATCCCACCCCCTTACACTGCACCACATCTGTCCCTTCACACTATACCACTCTCGCCCCCTCACTCTGTTCCACTCCTCCCCTCACACCATACCACTCCTGTCCCCTCATCCCATCACACCGTAACACTCTCGCCCAAGTTACACTGTATCACTCCCCGTATACCTCAAACTGTACCACACCCGTCTATCTCATACTGTACCACTCTCGTCTTCCTCATACTGTACTACTACCGTCCCTCTCATACTGTACCACTCCCGTCTTCCTCAAACTGTACCATTTTCGTCCCTCTCATACTGTACCACTCCCGTCTCTCTCATACTGCACCATTCTCGTCTTCCTCATACTGTACTATTCCCGTCTCCCTCATATTGTACCCCTCTCGTGTTCCTTATACTGTACTACTTCCGTCCCTCTCATACTGTACCACTCCCGTCTCCCTCAAACTGCATCACTTTCGTCCCTCTCATACTGTACCCCTCCCGTCTCCCTCATACTGTACCACTCTCGTGTTCCTCATATTGTACAACTCCCGTATCTCTCATACTGTATCACTCCCATCTCCCTCATACTGTACAACTCTCGTGTTCCTCATACTGTATTACTCCAGTCCCTCTCATACTGTAACACTCCCGTCTCCCTCAAACAGTACCACTTTCGTCCCTCTTATACTGTACCACACCCGTCTCCCTCGTACTCTACCATTCTCGTCTTCCTCATACTGTACTACTCCCGTCCCTCTCATACTGTACCGCTCCCGTTTCCCTCATACTGCACCATACCCGTCATCCTCATACTGTACCACTCTCGTGTTCCTCATATTGTACAACTCCCGTACCTCTCATACTGTACCACTCTCGTCTCCCTCATATTGTACCACATCCGTCTCCCTCATATTGTACCACTCTCGTGTTCTTCATACTGTACTACTCCCGTACCTCTCATACTGTACCATTCCCGTCTCCCTCATACTGTACCACTCCCGTCTCCCCTAAACTGTACCACTTTCGTCCCTCTCATACTGTACCAATCTCGTCTCCCTTATACTGTACCACTCTCGTATTCCTCATACTGTACTACTCCCGTCTCCCTCATACTGTACCACATCCGTCTCCCTCATACTGTACCACTCTCGTCTCCCTCATATTGTACCACTTCCGTCCCTATCATACTGTAGCACTCCCATCTCCCTCATACTATACCACTTACGTCCTTTCATACTGTACCACTCCCGTCTCCCTCATATTGCACCACTCCCGTCCCCCTCATACTGTACCACTTCCGTCTCCCTCATATTGTACCATCCCCTTCATCCGCAGCTTAAACCACTTCCATCACCTTCACACTGTACCACTCCCACACTACACTGTACTCCAGGCAGTATCGACCAGGTTAGTGGTATGCAGATGGGTACGGAGGGGGGGGGTCCAGGAGTCGCCGGCGGCGGCAAGTTAAGGCGTGACGTAGTTCAGCAGAGGAAACGCTACATCTGACCAGTGGAGGAAACGGAGATCATGTGCATGGGTGGATGACTCAATGGCAGACCATGTACGCTGGTGGATGACTCAGTGCCTGGCGCTATACACCATTGGATGACTTAGTGGCAGATGCTGTGCACAGGTGGAAGACAACAGCAGACGAAGTACACATGTGGACGACACTGGCAGACAATGTTCACAAGTGGATGACAACGATAGACGATGTATACCGATGGGTGACAGTGGATGGCGCTGTATAAAAGTGGACGACAGTGGCAAACGATACACACTGGTGGATGACTGGTTGGCGCTGTAAAAAGATGGATGACAGTGGCAGAAGACGCTCGCAAGTGGATGATAGTAACAGACGATATACACAGGTGGATTACAGTGGGAGACAATGTACACTGGTGGATGACAATTGCAGAAGCTTTAGGAAGCTGAAAAAAGATACGTTATGTCATGTACTGCACACATGTACAGTAGTACTAGAACTCGACCATAAGACAGGCAACGATTGTCCTCATCTTAGATATCATGTCTGTGCTCTAAATATCATGGCTATGTTACAAACATCCCGGCTATGTTAAAATTTTAGTTGTTACAAATATCTCGGGTTACAAAATAACGGCTGTATTACAATCCTCATAGCTGTATGACAAATATCATGGCTGTGCTACAAAATAATGGCTGTATTACAAACATCTTGGCTATGTTACAAATATCATGGCTGTGTTACAAAATAATGGCTAACAAACAACACGACTGTTACAAAATAATGGCTGTATTACAAACATCATCGCCGTGTTACAAATATGGCTGTGATACAAAATCATGGCTGTTACAAAATCATGACTATCACAAATATCATGGGTGTTACAAATATCATGGCTGTGTTACAAACATCAAAGCTCTGGTTGAAACAAAATGGCTGTGTTACAAATATCATGGCTGTGGTTTAAACAACATAGCTTTGTTTAAAACATCATGTATGTGGTTAAAAAATTATGGCTGTTTTACATCATAGTTGTATTATAAACATCATGGGTTCAAACAACATGCTCTGTTACAGATATCATGCCTGTCTTAACAAATAACATAGCTGTGGTTCACACAACATGGCTGGGGTACAAACTACATGACTGTGGATCAAACACAAGGCTGTAAAACAAATAACATGGCTGTGGTACAAATAACATGGCTGTTATAAACACTGTAGTTGTAGAACAAAACATAGCTGTATTACAAACATGGCTGTGCTTCAAACAACATGGCTGTGATACAAACAAAATAGCTGTGATTCAAACAATATTGATGTGGTACAAACAAAATGGCTGAGTCAAACAACATGGATGTGGTACAAACAAAATGACAGTGGTACAAACAACATGGCAGTAAAACAAACATGACTCAGATGCAAACAAGGCTGTGCTACAAACATTGTTGTTGTGCAACAGAAAACACGGCTGTGGTCCAAGCAACATAGTTGTGTTACAAACATCATATATTACAAACATCATGGCTGTTACAAACATCATGTCTATGTTACAAACATCATGTCTCTTACAAACATAATGGCTGTGGTACAAACAAGGCAGAGGTTCAAACAACAAGACTGTGGTACAATCAACATGGTTTTGATTCAAACAATTTGTCAGTTCCCAAAAAATATGACTGCAGAAAAAACATCATTGCTGTGTAACAAACAACATGGTTGTAGTACAAAGAGCATGGTTGTGTGACAAACAATATGATCGTGGTACAAACATGTCTGTGGCACAAACAACATGGCTGTGGTGTAAACAGCATGGCTGTTGTACAAAGGATATGATTGTAAAAAAAAAAAACTGCTGTGGTCCAGACAACATAGCTTTAGTAAAACAACATAGCTGTGGTCCAAACATAGCTTCGTTAAAACATCATAACTGGTACAAACAATATGGCTTAGCTTGAAAGAGCATGGCCGTGTCACAGACAGCATAACTGTTACAAAGAACATGGTTTTGCTACAAACAACAAGCTTGTGGCACAAACAACATGTCTTTGTTACAATAAACATGGTTCTTACAAAGTTCATGGCTGTGTAACACACCCGACCAAACAACCAATATCCCCCCCCCCAAACACACACATTCGAATGCCGCAAAATCCGACCTGGAACTGAGAATTTCCATGTCCACAATAGCTGTCATAAAAACGTATAAGTAACATCAGAATTTCTCTCTTATATGTTGACACGCAAGAACAGCCTTTATCAAGTCGTTTTCAGCCGGGGATTTTACCCTTTTCCCTTTCTCCATATCATCACACAGGACTACGTGGAGCTACTGGAAAACTGTCATGAAAGAAAGCTCACACGAAGTATTACAGTTCACGTTGTTATACCAAAAAAGGCCTCAACATTCATACAACACGAGTTCTTACTTTGATAAATTTATGCTTCATCAATCAAATAAAGATTTGCACATGGAACAGTATTGCTAATTTGATTTCATTCGTAAGAGATTCGAGCACCAGTCCTCTGAAAACTTCGAAATTCACAGTACGTCCAGCGGCATTCCAGTCATAGATGATTGACTGGTGAGAAGAGGTTGATGTTTGGACGCAGGGACAATAGTGACACTGGCGCACAAGGGTTTAATTTAAAAGGCCTTAACAATGCACCAATTCTTTAACGTTATGTTGCGCTTATTATTTAGCTGGAGTTGTTTAACTGTCTTATACTACTCAATTTTAGTGTTTCAAATATTGCTGAAAATCTGCTCGCTTAACATACGAAACAAAATTGAAAGTAATCATGCACCTGACTACATGTCCCATGTAGGGACTTTTCTTTATCCCAGAGCAAAGATGTTATCGACCTCTGCCAGGTTAATCCTACTGAACCAGCTCTGACGCTCTTTAACCTAGGTCTGCAAAGGTCAGAATCTCTTTACTTTAAACGTGAAAAAGACAATTCATGTTTCCCATCATTGGACGCCACTAAAACGTTGGGAATCGTGTAAGCTTTATTTTCTATTTCAATTTTCTTGAGACGAATTTTGCTGATGAAATATATTAACTCAACCAACAAAGAAGCATAATACTGGAACTTCTACTCGTTACAATTGAAAAAGCTGTGGTGACTCAACCGAAGAAACAATTTTCATTAAAATCACATTAATGAAGCCCATGCCGCTTTGGCCAAGCCTAGGTAACCAACGTTTAATCTTCAACCTCTCAGTTCATTTACACTTTTTTCTCATCTCATGTGAAGGCAGTTCTTTTATCCACACTTTCATATCTTACACTCTTAATACTTTAAAATATTTAAGGATACCTATTATTGGGTTCTTTTTATCTTATTAATTTTCATATTTACACTTACATTGATACCCTGCTCGCCCTTATTTTCTTCGTTTCATAAAGAGTTCATCCTTGTATGCATGATTTGCTGGTTATAAAAACAATCACAGGTCTTTGTTTACGCTATTACTGTGTACTATGATGTTCTGGCAGGTGGAGCGAATCACCGATCAATCAGTGAATGGTTATAATCTAAGTTAACTAACAATGGGACTTTTCAATTAGTGGTGATATATATCTGTCGTTAAAAATTTGTGTTAAATTGTACTAACCGAACATAGCCATACAATGACAAGAAACGATACCTCGTTGTCCACTGGGTCAAATACCTCACCTACTCTTAGATAATTTAATTGATCATACTAACAGTCTAAGTAACAGTGGGACAACACTGTTCTGATTCATGTTACTGTTGGTAATAATAAGACATTAGTTATACTCTAATTGTAAACTTAATTATCAAGTGGAAAACGTAGGCATATTGTTACTTAAACTTCAGAGCACTGGAACGTTACATATTCTACAACGCTCCTTACCAAACCTACCGTTCCTAATCTTACGTTCCTTACCTAACGTTCATAACCTTACATAACAATAAGATATGTAGTATTGACAACTTAGCCAGCATGAGCCTGTGCAGATATCAACTGAAGTTAATAATAAGAGGGTCAGCTAACTTGTGGCAACTTTACTCAATACGTATATCGTAATTGTTATTCTACATCTTACAAGTTGACAGTGAGATGAGACTGAGTAACCTTGCCAATGAAGACACAAAGATTATACAAGACAGTTAGCGTACCTGACATTGTGACTGACAGCAGCTGCTCAAGACGGTTAGCAAGCCGGGGTAGAGGATAGCACTAGATGTTCTGTTTTTAGCTGATATACCAGTCTTAGGGGTCGTCTGCACGCCCTCGGGCCATACCTTGCCTCGCTGCACCACTTAGCATGGCTGAACTACAATGGCTGTAGTTCCACAATCACAGGTTGTAGGAAGTCATAACTCTCTTGCCTTCTTTGAGGGAAGACGACTGATGACATACGTGCCTGCTCGAGAAGTACAACAGTGCAAAGAGTGAACTCAAATGTTTGACAGGAATGGCTCAGTCACGTATTCAAGCAAGAAAATAGCAGTTAAGGGATCCAAGACGATAAGTCAATTAATCAACAAAAGTCTTAAAATGCTTACAGTTCATGTTTCACCATGCAGTATTTCCTCCACTTATCAAGGCCACTTGGATTTTTAGTTTCACTTGGATGCAGTTTTGAGTTTGGTTTAGGAACAACTTAGGGTTGTTAGGTTTGTTAGGTAAACTTTGGTTTACTTGGTCATCACTCATCACACATCATGAATGTATAGATGAACAAGAAATGTCTCACCTGTGAACTATTTAGTCTTCCTGATGAAATCATAAACTATGGAGTTTAAACGTTTAGTCAACCCAGATCCAATGTACTAGGGTAGTTTGCGCCCCCAGTAATTTCTGCCAGTATATATCAACTTCCTTCGCTTCATGATCACTTTCAGAGGAACAACATGGCCTTCAACTGCTTATGATTCATAAGAATTAATTTGACAAATCATAGACACATTCTTTGGTGTATCAGGGTTGTTGAAGAGAAACTGTGAGGGAGCAAAAGCGTTGCAAGCCTTGCTTTCCTGACTGGAACGTGACAAGGGGCCGGCCGGTACGCAGGATCCTGCGCATGCTATGCTCATTTGTGTTAACAGTTCTAAATTCCTCTCTCAAGGAATAAAGTATTAAAACTGAACTGATACATATGGAATGTATTGAATTTCTAAAGATGTTTTTTTCATGAAAATATCAAATTGTTTCATATATAACCAACTATATTTCTTGCAGGTTTCTGTTTAAGAGGGTAGTTTAATGAAACAATAAGACTTGAGATTAATTGCTATGTTATAATCTTCGGGTGTTATCACTGTGACAAATTTTGACGTATGAAATATAATCTGTTTATGCATCAGGATGTCACTGAAAAACTGAATAAAAAAAAGTAAATGTGTCAGGGAGCGTTTATCAGCCGGTATTTGTATACGTTGGGTTGCCTTGGTAACAGGTCCCCTCCCCCTACAAAGGAGTATCCCAACCCCCTCGTATGGGGTGTATTCTACATCCACCCCTTATGAAATCTTAATGTATCATGGGATAAAAATGATGATATCTATGACAGTTACTGCTAAGATGATATCATATAGTTAACATGATATCAGTATTATTTGCTGTGCTTGCAGCAGGACAGAGGAATTAGTATTACGGGTAGCATAACTGGTACTAATAGTTGTATCATGTCATTGTTATTTTCATATTATCATTATTTTGGTGTATGTAGGAGAGTGGCAATGGGATCTACGACATGCATCAGAAAATTCAGACCTTACCCTCGATGAAATGGATATGATAAATTTTGACATTGAAACTATCTGACGGAATTTCATTATTTCCTTACTATTCAACATTCCCTAACTAAAAATGTGTAGAAAATGAATTTAGTTTAAATATAGGGAATTATTGCTTCTGTTCAGGACTTTAAAGAAGGTATATATCATTCCAACTGTCTCCCACCCTATCTGCCTCTCTCACACTTTATTTCAACTTGTCTCTAACTTTATATCTACCTGTCATATACTGCCTTCATTACTTTCCCTCTATCTTCACCTCGCAATTCTTCACTCTCAGCTCGCTTCTACCCCTAACATCACTCCTACCCTCTCCATGTAGGCTCACCTCTGACCTCCTTTGTACCTGGAAGTTCACGTCTACCTGTAACTCACCCCCACCGAAGACATCTGTGCTTTTTCACTCATTTCTGTTATGTTCACGTAGACCTCTGTTTCACTCAGCTCCGACGTTTAACCTCATCTTAGCTTCTAACCATCAGGTCCTCTACCTCACAGTCTCTAACGTCATCTGAAATTCTACTTCACTTCAGCCTCAAGCGTTACCTAGACCTCTAGCCTCTAACGTCTCCTGAGCCTTTACCTCATCACAGCCTCTAGCGTTACAAACCTTTACCTCACCTCGGCCTCTAGTGTCACCTAGACATCTACACCATCTCAGCTTCTGGCAGTAACTGAAGTTGTACCTCGTCTCTACCCACAACGTCCCATCTGTTGTCACTCGGCTCCTGCTTCACCTAATACGCAAATGTTATTTTCTATTTCTCTGTCAGCTCTCACCTGAATATATGCTATAATAAATAACCTTATCAAAACGTCTGATCTTAATTTCATCTCAATCTCTGTTCTGATCTTAACTCCCTGACTTCTCATATTATACCTTTAACCTCAAATCCTATCCTTCTAACCTCATGTCATCAAACTGTAATCAGGCTGCTAGCCCTGGGGTTTACCACTAACCTTTCCCACCCGCTCGTCTTCACCGGTACCCCAACCTCGACCGACCTTCGGACCTTGTGAGCGGGGCGGGGCGACTGCGGGGCACTGTGGGGGCAGGTGAAGAAACCTTGCATTCAACACCCCGCTCATTCAGTGAGAGACGTCTCCCTTATCTCTCCAACCGCGTCTTACCCGTGTACTCACGTGTCCCGCATATACCTTCTAATTCCCGAGTCCCCCTACCTGTAACTTCTTAGTTGAACTTTCTCAAAAGTTACGCTTCTTAAACGTGAAACAGTCGTCCTGATCACCCACATATATCAGAATTCCATCAAACCTGAGATTTCCTACACGAAGTACATTCTAACAGCAATTCCAGCAAACTTACGACTCATATTCTTTTGGGATCTTCCTGAGGTCAGACCCCAGACCGGCGCGACATACTCCCACACACGACTCACCTTCTAGCACACGCTCTTATAGCTGATCGAAGTTCGTTCGGTAAGTACATCCTGTGACTTCAGTGATGAATAGCATATTATTTACCATACTTTATTGTTTCGTACGATAATTCAGTAGCATTTATCCTCTAACCACGGAACCATTATGTTTGTCAATGCAGTTCCAGCAACAGGTTCAACCATATTCCTAGGTTTTCCCTTTGGATATTCTCGTATTTTGTTTTGTGTGTTCCATGTTATTTGCTTTGTTGGGATTAATCTTATCAGTCATGTTTATGATGTATTTCTTCAAGAGCTTCATCATTCTTTTTCTTTTATCTTTAAGAAAAAATCGATTTTTCACCGTATTTTCACGAGGTCGTACACGGTTCGGCGAAATGACGGATCGGTTTCACTAGATGTCTAAGATGCGCGTTAAAATTTCTATGTTTTATAATGATTATACTTCCATAACCTTTGTTCGTGCCACCGTATGAAACATTCATGAACATACTCTCATACACAGATACTTCGTGTGCTATACTCAAAGTAGGTGAAAAGATTAGCTTATCTTTCTTTTTAATAAAATTTTGAGAGTTGAATCTATTATACTGCGATCAAGACAACTTGCTCTCAAATGACTGTTTGAAAAAAGAAAAAAAAATGTGTTGGTAAAGTTGGGAGGTGAGGAGCCTCTAACGTTTGTAGGGAGGTGTGGCTCAAGCAACTTCAACTGATCCTTCGTTCATCAGTCACGCACTACCACCATTAACCTTTTCTCTTCACTATGGATCCTGATCAAAAATCATGTAAACCTGAGGATAGGTTAGAGCATTTCTTAACGCTCATGAGCCAATTGCAGTGCAATGCACTTTTTAGTAATATCGTCAGCTTTAGAAGATTCTTTCTTAACATCGCTATCGAAAGGAGCTCATCTACAAGTGCTACTATAATAACAGGTAGACATGATTATTACCAACAGAAGGGCCGCTACCTGTGTATCGTCGTCAAAAATACTGCCTTTTTGAGTATCACTACGCGGTCTCCTAGATTTCGCTAACATAATGATCTTACCTCTGAATATTCCTGAAATAATGACTGCAATCTAATCTTCACCAGCGAAGATTCTCAGCCAAAAATCAACCATCAACCAGCAGGTGTTGACTATTAAATATCACCAGGATAAGGGGATGTCTGTCGACCAGCACAGGGGACTGACCACTTGCGAACCAGTTTAAGGGGTTATTAAATGTAAGCAGCACCAGGGACTGGCCTCTGAATGTCATCTTGTATACCATTATAAGAACTTCAGGAGAGACAACCGATCAGTAGAGGAGTACAGAACCATCAACCACTTGATAGGACAACAATGACTCAACAACAAATTACATTAGTCTTCCTCCTTCACGTCTATTCTGACCGTCACCCCTACTGGCAGTTATGGTTTCAGTGGTCGTGTCAGTGTTTAATAACATGTCCTTACTGTACTGGGAGAGAGCTGTTCACTCGGGAGGGGTGGGCCCTTGTCTCTAGAACTCTCCTATTATACTTTTTAAACTCCTGTATGCTGTCCACATTCTCTGTCTCATAACTCAGTTCATTCCATTCATCCATTACCCATATACCATAAAAAAAGTCTTTATATCTTTTCTAAGCTTTTCATTCAATTTCATGTTATGACTTCTGGTTGCTCTATCCCTACTTCTTTTAAAGTGTTCATTGTGTGTTACCATGGTTGAAAAACTTAAAGGTTGTAATCAGGTCACCCTTTATTCTTCTATCCTCCATGGGAGATAAATCTAAGGCTGTAAGTCTTTTCCTATAATTCAGCTTTCTTAATTCTAATACCAATCTTGTTCCCTCCTCTGACCCTTCTTTAGTTATATTATTGTGCTTCTTGAAGTCTGGTGACCAAACTTTTATGTTTGAGGCTCCAGTCACAGAAAAAGTAATGTAGGATGTGAGCAGCTTGCTATTTCCATATCTTTGTATATGAATGCAGTTTTGATATTTGCCAGCACCAGTTTGTCTCCACTATTCTGACCTTTAGTGGACTCTGTATCCTCTTTTGCACCACCACTCATGGGATGGGTAGGAGTGCACAATAAATTAGACGTAATTGCAGCAAAAATCAATAAAATCAATATTCTTTAAAGGTGGGACTCCGGCAACAGGTTATAGGGACAATGTCAACTCCAAAGTCTCTTACACACATAAATTCCTGTAGCTATTTCCTGCTAGACAATATTGATTTCGAGGTTTTCTTTCACTTTCTCCCATCCTCGTTAATTTATCTATAATTGGGTTAATTCAGACCAACTTTGGTGTTTATGTTCCCTTGTAGGTTGTTGCAATGCTCCTCACTTTTTACACTATGCACACCACCCTGACCAAAACACCCTACATCTGCCACTCTATCATCAGACAGATTCAACAATCTATCAAAATAATTCACTCCATCACTACCTGTTATCGTTTCCTCCCTTCATCAACGTTCCCATTTGTTCTCTTGTCTTTCACACATTATGTACCTCCTTCCAAAACATCTTTTTATTCTACATAAAGTTTAACAATACTCTCTTGCCCCAACTCTCATTTGCCTTCTTTTTAAACCTTTGCACCTTCCTCTTGACTCCGCCACTTTCTTTTATACATCTTCCAGTCATTTGCACTCCTTCCTTTTAAGTACTGCCCAAATGCCTCTCTTTTCTTTTTCACTAAGAACTTTACTTCTTCACCCCACCACTCACTACCCTTTCTAGTCTGCCCAACTCCCACCTTTCTCATACCACATGCCATCACTGCTTCCCTAAATACATCCCATTTCTCACCCACTCCCATCACTTCATTTGCTCTCACCTTTTGCTATTGTACAGTCAATCTCTCCTGGTATTTCTTCACACAAGTCTCCTTTCCAAGCTCACTTACTCTCAACACTCTCTTCTTACTTACATTGTCTCATCTTTTTTGAAAACCTCTACAAATCTTCACCTTCACAAGATAGTGATCAGACATTCCACCCACAACTCTCTCAGCACATTTACATCCAAAAGTCTCTCTTTTACAGGTAAATTAATACATAATCTAATGATGCCCTTTGACCTTCTCTCCTACTCACATAAGTATACTTGTGCATATCTCTTTTTAATCTAGGTATTCTCAATCATTAGTCTTTTTTCAGCACACTAATCCTCAAGCTCTTCACCATTTCCATTCACAACACTGAGCACTCCAATTATACCCTCAACTGCCGCTTTACTCACCTTCAAATTCAAATCGCCCATCACTAGTACCCGGTCTCATACATTAAAACTGCTGACACACACACTCACCTACTCCCAAAATATTTGCCTCTCATGATCTTTCTTCTCATAACCAGGTGCATGAGCATCAACGATCACCCATCTTTTACCATCCACTTTCAGTTTTACCCCCATCAATCTAGAATCTACTTCCTTACACTCTGTCACACACTCCCACAATTCCTGCTTCTGTAGTGCTACTCCTTCCATAGCTCTTGTCTTCTCACCAACCCGACTTTACTCCCACGATGTTTTCAAAAAATTCTTCCCATTTATCCTTAAGCTTCATTTCACTCTGAGCCAGAATATCCAGGTTTCTTTCCTCAAGCATACTAACTATCTCTCCTTTCTTCTCATCATGGTTACAGCCACATACATTCAGACACCCCCATCTGAGCCTTCGATGAGGATCAGCGCTCCCCACTTGACAACTACTGTTTCCCCTTTTAATAACTGAAATACAAGAAGGGGAGGATTTCCAGCCCCCTGCTCCCATCCCCTTGAATCGGCGATCATATGTAATTTTTTTTCAAAATGAGAGCCATTTCCCATGTAAGCAAGGTAGTGCCAGGAAACAGGCGAAGATATAACAACTTACATACACCTATTCATAATACATATATGCACATACACATACATACATATGCACATGCAGATATATACATACACATGTCCATATTCGTACTTACTCGACTTCATCCATATATATATATATATTTTTTTTTTCCATACATATTTGCCTTTTTCTGCATTAGCAAGGTAGTGTTAAGAACAGAGGACTGAGCCTTAGAGGGAAAATCCTCACTTAGCCCTTTCTCTGTTCCTTTTTTGGAAAAGCAGAAACTGGAGGGGAGGATTTCCAGCCCCCCGCTCCCTCCCCTTT